>CABFOU010308420.1:0-12254 GCA_900660325.1 Opsanus beta
AATCCACCTAACATACATGTCTTTGGATGTGGGAGGAAGCCGGAGAACCCAGAGAGAACCCACACAAACACGGGGAGAACATGCAAACTCCACACAGAAAGGCCACAGGTGGGAATCGATCCCATGACCTTGAAAGGAGCTGCTGCTTGCCACGCCCACTCTTCTATTAGACAGGTGCATCTCTCCTTTGATATTACAGTATGTTGGCGTGTTGCGCAGAATGCAGACAGTCTCAGTCTAGAAAGAGTCCACAACACGTCATTTCAGACTGAAGTGGAATGGCTTTGGCATTTTTATAACTAGAAATGTTTCTTTGTCGCCACTATAATTTTGTTTTATAGTTCTCAAATAAAGGATTCACAGTCTTTTATTGCCAATATGATAAAAAATTCTTCTGTTTTTGGAAAAAATATAGAATCTTGAACAACAATGCTTCTGCCACCTTCATGGAGCTGAAAAAATGCAGTAGCTCTTTAATTGTGACTAACCCCCCCCAAAAAAAATGTTATAAAATAGAAACGGCTAATAAACATAGGGCACGAGAGAGCCCATTGGGAAGAACTATGTGAAAAATGTGGAAATTTCACACGACCGTTTTGTTGGATGCCTGCTGGACCAGGGGTGGGCACAAAGGGCCAAGACAGTGCAAGTGTTCCTTACTACTGTACACCTCAGCACATGATTTCACAGATGATCAAGACTTTAAGTTGAAGGGAGGAACTCTTCAGTAAAACCACATGCTGATGTGATCGGTTTCAAGGAAAACCTACATTGCCTTGGCCCTTCATGGCACATTATTTGTGCAACCCTGTGCTAGACAGAGAAGTAAGACCTCTCTCACACTCTCACTGTTGGGTCAATTGTCAATACTACCATTAGTTACAGCTTTTTTCCTTGGTTTGCCAAAACAAGTCAGTGGAAGACTGAAGTTTATCATAGCTTTATTAAAAGTATTTTTCATAGTTGTAAGTGGGAAATTCCCAGTTTCCATCAAATGCAGCATGAAGTATGAACCGAGCACATGCACATTTCCGTTCTTGTCATCTGCAGAATCCATCAGAATCTGACAGCTCAAACTCACTATACTGGCATTGATAAAATTAAGAAATAATAAAATAAAAGTTGCTGTACTTTTTGTGATATAACACTGAAATAAAGGTACTTTATAATTACTAGATGAGGCTGTCCCAGCTGTCATCAGGCGAGAGGCGGGGTACACCCCGGATAGGCCACCAGTCCATTCCAAGGCTGACAGATATAGACAAACAAACTCACGGTCTCACTCACAACAACGGCCAATGTAAAGTTTCCAGTTCACCTAACCTACATGTCTTTGGAAGTGGTAGGAAGCTGCAGGGAACCCGTGTAAATGGTAAATGGACTGCATTTATATAGCGGGTTTCCATCTGAATCAGAAGCGCAAAGCACTTTACAGTGATGCCTCACATTCGCCCATTCACACACACCGATGTCAGGGTGCTGCGATGCAAGGCGCTCACTACACACCGGGAGCAACTCTGGGATTAAGGACCTTGCCCATGGGTCTTTAGTGATTGTCTGGTCTGGCTGGGGTTTGAACCGACAAACTGGCTGGGGTTCTTCCCATGTGGACATGGGACAAACATCTATATCCACACAGAAGGGACAAGGTTGGATTCAAACCCAGAACTTTCTCACTGTGAGGCAACAGTGCTAACCACTAAGCCACACACTGCCCAGGATTCATATCATTATAATTATATGTCAGTTTATACAAGCTTGTAATGAAAATTAAGGTCCTATTTCACAGGGCATAAAACACTGACAGAGTGCAAAAACAACAGCTACAGTAATTACGTTAATGTTAATTACATCCCAAGTGTAAATTGAAGGCTTGATTTCTCAACACAAAATATACAAGGAAATTAAACGTTGCTTGATAGTAGAAGTTATTTGGATATTTATTTAATTTTTTATGTTCATGCAGTGATGGTGATCATAGCTTAAACTTTATCAACAAAACATGTAATAAGGAAAAAAAAATAAAATCAAACACTGCGTCTTGACAGGTTCCCTCAAAATGTAATCTCCCTTTGTGTTGTTTACAAGTTTAAAATCTTAAGTTGTTCTTCTTCTTCCTTGTAGCCACACAGTGAGGAGGAGAACTGTGAGGAAGAGTGAAGTGAGTGAGATGCCCTCCTTACCCAGGGGCGGAGCAGAAGAGCTGGTGCGAGATGAGCAGGTTTCCAGCAGGAAGGTATATTATGGCAGTAAAATCTTTGAATGTCTTCCTTGTTTTTAAATTTAACATATAGTCACTTTATGCCAAGGAGCTCTTCTGGCACTCAGTTGTTGCAATAACACTTATCTCCTTGCCAGAACACAAACACTCTCCGACACAGAATGTGTGCACGCATTGCGCTGTGCGTAGGCTCTGTATTTAACCATAGTCACACTTATGTGTGTGTGTGTTGTACAGAGACAGTTAGAAGACTATTTGAACAAGCTGTTGAAGATGGCCATGTACCGGAAATACCACCATACTGTGAGTAACCACACCAGACGGCAGACTACTGCAGAATCTGAAAGTTTAAAACCCCTGTAACCTTTTAGAAAACACACTGTCATTCTAGAAATTTACCCTCACACTAATCATGTGTATATTGCAATTTGCTATGTAGATGTAAATAAGATTAACAGGTTTTTTTTTTTTTCCTGTGGATTATCATGAGGTCTACCCTAAAGGGAAGTTAAAACTTGAGTGTTCCCACAGATCATTAATCTGTGTTTACCCATGACACTGACTCTGCTTCATGTTGACATAGTGATGGTATTTGAGTGTTTTATTCCTGCGGTCATAGGTTTGTCTCATGAGTGTGAAAGTTATTTCACAGATGCCTGACAAAAAAAAAAAAAAAGTTTCAGTATGTTCAGTATATAAAATACACTTGTCTGTAAATTGCAGTTGGAAAAAGTTGGGGATGTGTTATTTGAGGACTGGACATTATCTGCGTAATCACTACAGCAGATGTTTTCCTTGAATAGATCTAGTGTGGATTCCTATGTAATAGAGTGAGGCTGGTAATTTGTTAGGACTTGGTAGGAGTATTCCTTGGGTGAGTGTGAGTGATAAACCTTTGAAACAAATCAGTCAGAGGTCAAGGTAATCGAAAATTTGGTCCAAAAAACATATTTTGCAGGATATCTCTGCGGTCAGTACAACTGGACGCCGTGCCAAGCTTATATCAATCTGGAAATCACTTGTAATAAGATGGTGACAGTATAATAACGGCAGAAAGATATCATGACACAATGTCACGATTGTCCAAATAACACATTTTTCAGGATGTCCCCACAACCAGTCATGCTAGACTGGTAATCATTTGGCATTACGTGATATAAGCATTGTCATGATGATGTCACAATAACACCATGAAATTATCTTTCTTTTTTTTTTTTTCTACCAAAAACATTTATCATGTGTATGCACGAGGCATTTAGAGGGATGATGCCTTTCATTTACACTTACTCCTACATCTCATATAATTTCATAATATGACTAATAAATGGAACATTAACAAAAGAGATATTACTGTTTAACCACACCGGTGTGCTAATGTGTTTTATGTATTATATGTTTCCAATAAAAATGAATATTGTAGGTGGCTGTTCTTTTAGATGCAATTATAAATGTAAAGCTGGGAGATACGGCTAAAATCTGTCACAATATATGCACAGTGGTTGCATTTTGTTGTTGATCAAGTCCAAATATGGACGGATCATTCCTTTCTTTTAGAGCAGGGGTCACAAACCCTGCTCCTGGAGATCACCTCCAGCTCTCCCTCCCCCTCCCACCTCTAATTAACTCAGACACCTATTCTCAGCCAATCAAGAATATATTTTTATATAAAAATTTCTGTCTGTTTTTAACATTACGCCTGGCTGCAGTAGACAGATGGTCACTTTGGAGAGGTGGGGGGGTGGACTGGTTGTTTGTCTGCGTGGTTGTCATCCAGGAACCAAAGCGGGTTCATAGCACGGTGGAGGCAGCGACACTCTGCACCAGCTCATACTTCCAGATCTGACCTGACCTGAACTATTTTAACATAATAAAGTGAAATAAATACCTGAAAATCAACCAGATATATATAAAAAAAAATTGAAGCTTCCTCAGTATAAACGATGATGATCCGACCCTACCATCAGCTCGATGATTCGTTTGGAAGTAAAAGCTGTAAGCATACAGGGTGTGTTACATGGGATATTTTGGGTGGGGGGGTTTTTTCGGTCTTACATTTTAAGTGTGTGAAGTGTCTCCTTGTCTTCCTGTTTGTCCTCAGATGGAGTTCATTGACGTCAGCCAGCTGTCTTTTATCCATGACTTGGGGCCAAAAGGACTGTGAGCATTTTCTTTCCTTTTCACATGTGGACACAGCTGTGCTTGTACCTGTTTTCGGTACACTCAATGCACATTAGAGTTTCACAGAGCTACTAAGATTGACAGGATGACCTCATTCAGCTTTTTCTGAGGAGATTTCTTTCATTATTGATAAATTTTGAGTTTAGTCAGTTAGCACTTCTTTTTTTCTTTTGTCTCTTCAGGGAGGGAATGATCCACAAGCGGTCAGGAGGGCACCGTATCCCGGGATTGAACTGCTGTGGACAAAGCCAGGCCTGTTACCGCTGGTCAAAACGGTATGTGGTCACTGCTGATCCTTTTCTCTCTGCATTTTTCATCATTCTCTTGCTTATGTTCTGTCTGCCTGAGTCTGTTTATTCACTACTGATGAAGTACGGGAGTAGCTGAAAGAAGAATAATCTTTGAAGATACTTATTTTTATGTTTTTCTGGAAACCGGCAACAATTTTCTTCAGCTAAAGACCTGTGGATGCAGAAATTTAGAATCAGGATGTACACAGTATGAGGGACGGGTTTATTTTCCAATACTGACTTTTTAAAATTTTACTGCTTTGTTTTTTGTAAAAACTACACCCTGTAGTGAAAGATTACAGCCCCATGAATCTGCTAAATCTCTAAAATAATTAAAAATAAAGTTGAATTGTTTCTTTGAAGAGCCTCTCCTTGCTGATGTCAAATAAATATATAGTTTCTAGGTGTGTTTGTGCCTGGTTAACTAGTCAAAGCTCTTGAAGGTAGCTCTAAACTCTACACACATTTCCTTTGTATCTAAAGTTTATTGGGAACTTAAATCACTTTGGCCAATTTTACCAGCCATTAATTAGTGAGATCTGTGAGATAAATGCAGTTAATCAGTGCCTTTGTTAATAACCGTGACGTTGGTCAAATTCTTCAACCACACCCTTATCAGATACATCTTTTGTAAATTAATAGGTTAACTGATTGACATGCCACATCTGTGTGAAGAGTGCAACCCCAGAGTAACAAACACCGTAGAAACATTATCTCTGCAGTGTTTATCAGCATATGCTACGGCATCCCTGATTATGGTTTTCACCACTGGTCCCAGCTTTTGTCTAGCTTACTGGTTTTTAAACCCTACACATTTTTCGCCTGTCCCTGCAACCTTGTTGTCATTTGGGGTCGCCACATGCTAAATTGGCAGGCGTTTGAACCGGGAACCTTCCAAACCAAGCGCTCTAACCACTTGGCCACCACCCCTGCTCTCCAAACCAGATAATCTAATTCCATAAAATTTAGCCATCCGTGAGTTTAACATGTTCTTAAGAAGGTGGAATCTGTTCAGTTCTTGATGAGTAGGTTTTTAATATTTCAGACAGAGGTTTTCCAGAATTCTTCAATGATGCTAAATCAAAGAGAATATAGTACCAAGAGGCAACACTCAATAGAACACCCCTTAGCAACAGATTCCCCCATGGCTTCGTTCTGCCGCCGCCATGTTGGACTGTTTTAAACCCATCAGGCCCACACAGTCTGTGGTCAGACCACATGATGTGGCTGACAAAAGAAGCCAAGATCACCACAGCTGTTGCAGAGGTGAACGTTTTTTTTTGTCTTTTCCTCATACTTTGATACTTTGAATAAGTACATTAATACATGAGTAGCCTTAACACGTTTGTAACATGTAATGAGCCAGCACTTCAACCGTACAGTCACTTTCAGTTATGGTGTCAAATCTGATGTATTGGAATAATATAGTTTGACATCACAAATATAAAACATATTACAGATAATTGAATATACGCCACAGACAAAACAAGCTGTTCTTGCAAACTGTGACTCTTCCTCAGAAATCAAAACTGACATTGGAATATTTCACTTTACTTTGCATTTGGTTGCTTCGCGTTAGTCATTGGAGTGCGAGTTTTCGGAACTGCAGTTCATATTTCTGTCCAAACCCGATACTGTTTCCATTCTAAACGAATCCATGGCCAGCGAACAGGAAGAATTGCTGTTAGATCCTGAATTAAAATTTTTTTAAATCAACAAAAATGAAGTTTACATCATTTGAAGGAGACACAGCACACAGAGTAAATGAAGTTTTTTAACCTGACCTGTTGGTGTTGTTTCTCTCTGAGTTAAAAATCACAGCTTGATGAAAACTTATCCACATAAGACGCCTGGAAGTACTTTAGTTCCTTATCATGGAATTACGTGTGAATAACTGCAGCGTTTTTAAAGAAGTCCCTCGGTGTTTGCTTCGGGTGTGTTTCACAGCTGCCAACAAGCAGAAAATAAATCGCTTATTTTAAGAGCTGAAAATTTTTTTCTGTAATTATTTTATTCGTCACAATGGTCCCAGCGTTCACCACGGCTATCCATCGTTCTGCTCGCGACGGAAATAACCCCCAATAATGATCCATCAAGACAAAAAAGTATGTTAAATTACACTGTCGTGATTACACTGTTAAATAAATTACACTTATCATCAGCAGTCCAAGATGGCGGCAGCGCTTCCACAGCCCACCAGTGGCTATTGACCAAAGTACATCGGAGTGCCATCTCTTGGTACTCTATTCTCTTTGGCTAAATGTCATTTATAAGCAAGAATTTGTTGAGATAGTTATTATAAATTGGGTGAATAAAGTGTTGGAACCATGTGATTGTTATATATGGATTTTTTTTTCCAAACACAAGCTAAAAAAGTACAAGCAGTGAATGCATATCATCATTTCAAAACTTTTTCTGTACCATTAACCTCATTTTATTTCTTGATATTGTAATGATATTTGAATAATTACTTGTAATATGGAACATCAAGAATCAAGAATTCTTTATTTTCATTATCCATACACATAATTAAACTTTTCAGCTAGCTTCTCTCAATTATTTTTAAAATTTAAAACTTGTTACTGAAGAATATATGATCACGGTTTATTCTCAAAAATGGTGCACATTTGTCTACTTTCCATTATTAGGATATGGCATCACTGCCTTGGCACCTCTGCTTACATAAAACACAAACTCTGTTTATGATGATGGCGATTGATGAATGTACGTGTTTCATAGATGGCTGGTGGTGAAGGATTCGTGCCTGCTCTACATGAAGCCAGACTCTGGGGCGATCTCCTTTGTCCTACTGGTCGATAAAGAGTTCAGCATTAAAATGGACTCAAAAGACACGGAGACCAAGCATGGAGTTCGGATTGATAGTCTTTCCAGGTAATATGCATTTTATTTTATAACTGTAGAAGGCTTATGAATGAGTGATTCAATATATTTTCGGGCAAAGCCTTTCATATAGTGTTTGGCGATATATCATATATCGAATGATTGCGATAACGTATTGCAATAAAATTTAGTTTGATAACAATAAGAAAGTTTGGACATTTATACTCTATAAGGTCTAACAGCCTGTCACACAGCAGAAATAAATGTGAGAACAACATCCAGTTTTTAGTTTGCACATCAACGTGCACAGCCATTTCCTACCATAAAGTGTTGTTTGAGTTACTGGTGGTGAAGAAAGCTCTGGAAATGGGGCAAAAAAACACCTAAAAAAAACAAGAGTAAGAGGCAGAGTGGAACTGACAAAGGGCATGAAATGTGAACTCATGTCAACCTCAAAAGCTGGCAATATTGTTGACAAAATAGGTTGTCAAACTGTGAATTATAGTTGTGCATATCCTTATAGCCATCTGCTCAGTATCACGAACTTAATTTGGCTAGACTTAAAGATCAAACTGTTCCACAGGAGCTTGCATACAAACTGTGTGGAGGACTTAGAAATATGGACATTGGGGAGTTCTTGCGGGAGTAGTAGTTCTTTCGCAAGAAAACCCTGAAAGCTGCCAGGGATTGCATTGGTGCTGTCAGTGTTAACAAATGGAAGCGTTTTGTTTTTGAGCGCACTCTGAACATAAGCCAGAGGAGTCATAGTACATCGTGGTGTACCTTGTGAGCCTGGCAAGCGTTTATGCAGTCATGAGCTAACTGGACACAGTTGTTTGGTGATGCTGAAGGTCTAAGTCTTCAGAGTCTTGGTGCTTTCATCTTACAGTATGGTATACTGTTTTACCTACGTGTTTGACATTTTCACTGCCAGCACCCATATTGTCTCAATAGCAAGCGTACCTGCGCTCATCTGCACGCCTGTGGATGCTTTGGTCTAAAAATGAGGTGTGGTCAGGTGCAGTGTTGGTGGATCGCTAACATGAGGCAGCAAAACCAGGTCAGATAGGCCTTACACAGGTGTGTTCATGATGCACATACACTTGTACACACAGGGTGCCTGTTGGGACATAGAGCAGATTGAGTGGGCGATATAGAGGGGATCAGGTGGATGGAGATTGGGGGGGATGTTGCAAAAACTGCGTCACATTGAGCTGTGGTGGATAACTGTTCATGTAAACTGGGAGAACTTCCATATTTTTAGGCACTCGTGTTCCATTTGTGTGTCTAATACTTACTCTGCATACTGTATCTATCTCCTCTATGCATTTGTCTATTGTACTGTCAGGACCCTGGTGTTTAAATGCAGTAGCTACAGACATGCCCGATGGTGGGGTCAGAGCATCGAGAGCTTTGTGAGGAGCTACGGAAAGGCTTTCCTCCGGGACCACCGTTTTGGATCATTTGCACAAGAAGAGAAAAATATTCCTGCCAAATGGTAAATACAAAACGAGTAAGCAGCAAAAGCTTTTTAATGATGTGCCAGTGAGAAGACTACAGAATACACACCCACAGCAACAACAAATACCAATGTTGCTTGTCTTTTCTGTGCATTGGTTTAGATTTTAACTACTAAATGTAATGGGTTTAACAATGGTGTGTTACTGCATTACTCAAATGTCTACTTTAAAGCTGCATCTTGCAGCATATTCAGGATTTATCTGTTCATTTTTCACTGGAGTGTGTTCCCACATGTTGAGAGTGCTGGGCAGCCAACTTTCATTTAATTTAATTTTATTTGCTTTTTCTCCATTTTTCATTTTTTCAATCCTTGGTCCTCAGATGGAAGATTCTTCATAAGGAATCATCAGTATGTCATCAGAAACATTGTTTTGTGTCAGGCAGGCAGCCAGCCCAGTGCAGGGGGTTTGGGGCAAAAACATGTGTTATGTCCTGATGAGACAGATGTCTGTGCAGTCTGTGGCCTGTCAGAAAGCCCGGGAAATGCTCAGATGGCACTTTATAGCTCTATTACCACCTGTAGCACGTTTTCCAAAAGCCTAGTAAAATTTACTAGAGGAAACCATAACTCAAAAACGATAAAGGTTATCATCTCGTAACTCTCCAATCAAAAGTTCACCGGTATGGCTAATTTTTCTTTGCAGGTATGTAAATGGGAAGACGTACATGGAGGATGTTGCAAATGCTCTGGAGGAAGCTAAAGAGGAAATCTTCATCACTGACTGGTGGTGAGTTTCTGTGCAGGATATAAATGTCCACGACAAAGAGTTTGTGGTTTGTGCATCTGTTCTGATGGAGGAACATAAAAACAAATGGGTTGATCCAAAAGAGTGCAATTAAACTGTTTACTGCATGCAGCAGTTGTTTTGCAGTGCTGTTGAAAGTGGGATTATACCTGTGTGGTGACTAACATTTGATTTTGTCACAGGAATAAACGGCTCAGAGACAGACAGACAAAGATGACCGTATTGATTCCTGGGGGGAAATTTTTGCATCATAGCAGCAATACACAGTAACACTATTGTGAAGCAAAACAACAGTATTGGTAACACAGATCAAAAGTTAAAAAGTAGAGAGTTAGAAAAGTCTAAACAGTTCAAAAGGTTAAAAAAAAAAAAAAAAAAATCCTTGGGACAGTACAAAAAAAGGTTCAATGTGTTAGAAGGTCTGTTCAAGCACTGTATAATAATGACATTAAGAATAATGTCTGGTATATTGTGGCTCTGAGGAGTGATTCAAGTATTTGTCCAGTTCAGAGGTAGAAGAGGTATAAAGTCTGACGGCAGTTGAGGGGAATGACCCTGTGTAGCACGTGCCTGGCACAGCGAGGTAAGAGCAGTCTGTGACTCTTTAATTTGTCCACAGCTTGATAAAGGGGGTGTGATTTACTGTCCATAATGTTCTGAACTTTGGTCCGCATTCTGTCCTCAGCCACCAGCTTTTATAGTGAATTTATTTGGCCTGTTGGCACACGGGTGGTGGTCAAGCGGTTAGTGCGCTTTTTTCCAGTGCGGAAGGTTCCAGGTTCAAACGCCACCCCTGCCCATTCTCCATGTAATGTGAAGTTTCGCCAGGAAGGGCATCCGGCGTAAAACTTGTGCCAAATCAACATACAAATCTACCTCGGATCTGCTGTGGCGACCCCAAGTGGAAAACAAGGGAGAAGACGAATGGAGTTACTTACTATTTAGTCTGTTTGCATCCTTGCCTTTGATGCTTGCACCACAGCATAGAAAATGTTGTTTGCAACCACAGACTAGTAGAACATCTGGAGTATCTTATTGCAAACATTGAAGGACCTGAGACTCCTGAGGAAGTAGAGCCAGCTTAGTGCCCTTCTTGAGGACATCATCTGTGTTTGTTGTCCACTCCAGTTTATTGTCCAGTTGGATACCGAGGTATATGTAGGATCTCTATGTCGGTCCCACTGATGTTGACTGGTGAAGGTGATGGTACTGTGGTCTGAGAATCTGCCACAATCTCTTTTGTTGTGCCCACATTTAGCTGGAGTGTCTTTTGTTTTGTTTTTTTATCCGCACCACAGAACGAAAAGATCTTTTTTACATTCTGCATTTAGCCTTTGCCAATGTAGCCATAACTGACAGAATAACAAAATAAAACAACAGTCTGTTTATATGCAAGGATTTTGATAGGACTCAGTACAAAACAGTACAGACATGCTTTGAGTAGCTGAATCAACAATTACTGAATTCTGAATTAGGCTAACTTAAGTTATGTTTGGTAGAATTTTGTTGTTTTGTCCCTCATCCTGTTGTGATGAGGAAATGTGTGTCTATTTGTATCTTTCTCTGTATGCGTCTACCCCCCTTGCTCAATAATTATTGCTGCAGTTGACTTGAAAATACTGCACGTCACTGTCACTGTGTCTCTGACTTTCTCTAAGATCAGCTGAATTCAGAACCAGATTTATAAAAAATTATTTCCGTTAACTGTCTGGGTGTTTTTGCTGTTGAGTGTGTGATTTTACATCTTTGCTGCACACTGTTGTGTTGGAGTCTATCAGGGAGTCTTTTGTTACTCATTGTGTTTGTGATTTTTACAGACAGACTGTCAAAGTGAAATAGAGAGCATGTGTTACAGTGACCACAGGATTGTGTCATTTCTTGTTTTGCGGTTCTTTCCATGACCTGTAGTGCTCATTAAGAAAGGACATTGACCTGTGGGGAACCACGGGTTCTAGATGTGGTCATTTGTACTATATACGGAGGACAGCTGACTTTTGGGGAAAACCTGTTTACAGTTATGCTACATTTTTTAAGTATTGACATATAAAAATTTCTTGGCTTTTATGGAAGACTTTATTGAAGGTTTAATCTGTTTTCAGTTGTGTTCAATTTTCTAAAATGAATTTTTGTCGTCAGTAAGCTTTTTCTGAAGCTGCCTAATCCCCCCGTCACACTAGAGGCCGAATGAGCCCGAATGCCGTCCGAATGAAAATTCGACCTTCATTTGGGCAAGGTCGAGGCGCATTCGAACGCCTCCGATAGCTATCTGAGTGCATTCCAAACAACTGTCGAGGTGCATTCGAGGTGGAAAAAGCTCGAACGGCAGTCGAAGTGCAGTCTGACTGCTTGCTAAGCTGTCGAAACGACGCTCCGACAGCATTCAAAGCAATCTGAACGGGGTGGGCCGACATGCCGCAATGGCGACCCAACACAGCACCTGCCAGCATGCCTAGAGCT
>CABFOU010308491.1:0-10628 GCA_900660325.1 Opsanus beta
AATCAGCATCTTGATATGCCACACCTGTGAGGTGGGATGGATTTTCTCGGCAAAGGAGAAGTGCTCACTAACACAGATTTAGACAGATTTGTGAACAATATTTGAGAGAAATAGGTCTTTTGTGTATATAGAAAATGTTTTAGATCTTTGAGTTCAACTCATGAAAAATGGGAGCAAAAACAAAAGTGTTGTGTTTATATTTTTGTTCAGTGTATAATTCGCATTGCCAGTTCCTAGTGTGGGCGCATCACTAGACAAAACCACTTCACACAACTCTGTTTGGGCTGAGGAGTTAATGAAAATGGTAATGATCAAGAAGTAATTTGAAACACAACTGAAATTTTCAGTCATCAGTACTTCAAGGGTTTTGTTTTCACACTGCCTTGCCTTATACAAGTTGTGCAGTTCTGCCTAAAAGTATCTGTTCAACTATTTACACCACTGCCAGTGTCTGAATGCTAATTAGGGAGACAATTCTCAACCAAGTATTCTTTACTCGAGTGACAAAATCCTTTCAAAGTGGCAGATGAATGAAACAAATTTTTAAATCACTGGAGAGTGCATTACTGTAGAACATTGTGTGCTGCCAGGTAAATGAGTTTCGCTTTAAACTTTCAGATAAAGGACGGAAGGTGTAATATGATCATCAGCCAAGAGATTATGGAAATAAATCCATAATGCTGCACTGTTGTGGAGATCTGTAAGAGTTTGCTGTGCAGCTCAATTACACACATGGTGAAAAAGTGTGTTATCTCTCTGAGCAGGTCTTGCAGTTTCCTCCCATTTCTGCACAGGCATCAGGGAGAACCAGCTGTGAGAACTACATCCATCTACTGATGTCATCCATTTTCATTAGCCTTTAAATCTGCGGTTTTCAATGCATTTTCTTATTTATTTATTTTATTTAACCAGTTATGATTAGAGAAGTGCTCTTTTATATGGGCACGCCCTGTTCATGCTCAGGGCTCCAGATCTGTGGCACACTGTCTAAAACTCAGAACACAAATACATTTGGGCTGTGTCCAACTCCTTGTTACTATCTTGCAGGGACATAAACTGAGTACAAAGGGGGTGGGTTTGTCCGGTTCACTATTCATAGACATATTGTAGCCGTATTATAATATCAACCAATCAGAGTGGCACAAGGTGCACACCACTGTGGTACTGAGAATGCAAGTGAAAGGATTTCTGGTGCGTTAATGGATTTGTGCCAACATGTCAGAGCAGACAACAGCTGCCAAAAGCTTTGTTAGGTGAAGCCATGAAGCGGTGAGGTGGAAAAAAACCTATTTTACCTTGAGTTTTTAATTTCGTTTCATTTGCCAGTTGTTTTCAATTCCCTGTTGTTGTGTATTTCACAGTATCTAGATGCAAACCTTTTCGAGTAACAGAAAATATCATCAGTGCGCCTTTGCAGCAATAGGCCGCACTTCATTCTTGTGCACAGATGAGTACAAGAAAATAGGTAATGGGCCTGAAAATCTGCATTGGGTAGAAAATAGCGATGAAACCTGTGTTGCACTGTGCGCTCAGTTGTGAAGGGAAGGTAGAGCACTACAACTGTTTGAGATTCATTGATCTGTCTCTCTTTCGCTCCATGAATCAAACATTTTGACACAAACATTTTTGTAGTTTTACATGTGTAAGAGATCTGTGGCTCTGTTTGATTAATCATCATTAAGGCCTACTGAGTGCTTCAGCACAAGAGTTTGCTACTTAGAGCACACACACACAATTTTAGATTTTCGATGACAGTTATTAAGGCAAGTTACTTCTACAAAACAGTAATTATCAGTCGTGTGACTTGCGTGTGCAAAAGGACGGCAGTAAAATGAGCGAAGCTCTTGAATTCACATGTTTTGCCTCCACTTTATATGAATAATTTTTCAAAGCCTGCACCATCCCGCGGAATATCCCTTTTGGAATGGACATCGACACCTTAAGAGTTTTACAATTTCATCACCCGTTCTGGGGCATCATTGTAAGAGGGAACAAAGTTACTGGCTAGCCAGTCGAGTTCATGCTCATGCTACATTGAGGGAAATCTTCTAATCCTTGCGCACGCTCTTAGGAACTGTAGTGTGAGTACTGAATTTAGAACAGTAACATGTTACATCACTGTGTAATGTAATGTGATTACAGTAACATCCAAATCTATTGCCTAGTTAAGCGGCTTCACGAGGGCCATTGGCGATAAAGGATCTTTCGAAAGAATCGGTGTTGCTCTGGTTAATAAAGAACAATAAACACTGCAGGAGACACCATCATTCACTGAAGCAGTCAGTAACGAGCAGTTCGGGCCACCAACTTGGGAGAGGGGTTGAATGACGTTCTGCAATGTAAACAAAGCAACATGCTCGCTGTTTACGCCACAAAAGTAGGAGAAATGTTTGGGGCGGGGGATCCTTTCTGTGAATGGTTGTTGCTATTTTGGATTGTTCTGTGGATTGATAGAACACCAGGTGGAGGGTTTTATGCAATAAATTTGTCTGACAGGTATTGACTTGAGTTGTGAAGCTTGGTGTTGCTGTCAGTACAGCAGTGGTTTACAAAAGCTCGACAATCTCTCCCAAGATGGCGGGCAAAAATATCATGGAAAGGAGCTTGTTGTCTGCCGTTTTACCTTATATTGCAGATGTAATGAGTCCAGAAATTTCATTTTCAAAGGGTTTTATCAAGTTTTTCAATGATGCCCTAGGTTCAAGAAATATGACAAACATTTCAAATATAGGTGTTCCAGGCCTCCATTTGATAATGGGTGGCAGCTCAGTCAGTGTTATTTGGATAATCTGTACAGTATGAACCAAATAAATGTGGTTAAAACTTGGCACAAGATGTGCAGGCATGATGAAGAGTCTGTCAGGGTGTCAGTCCAAATATGTGATAATCATGATTAGGCCCATTTAACTTCTAAACGATATGAGCATATTTTAGAACTTTTATGTTGTACATGACTTTTATTTCCTATGATTATACACAGATTGTAATTGTGCATGTATTCATTTTAATGCGAATAAAGAACATCGTCATCATCATCATCTAGTGTTTATTCATCTAAATGATTTTTGTTATTGGTAGTATGGCTAGAGCAGATGGTGACCCCTCTGAGTCTAGTCTGCTTGAGGTTTCTTCCTACAATTAAAAAAAAAAAATGCCCAAGGGAGTTTTCCTTACCACTGTTGCCTGTGTTCTTGCTTTGGAGGGTGAGTATGGTTAGACCTTACCCCTAAGAAGTGCCTTGAGGCAAATTATGTTGAGCTTTGGCACTGACCATAAGTTGAAATATCAGTTTTGCCCTTTGGAAGCACATAAATTCACATATTTTCAAAGAATCATACTCATGTGGAATCAATTACCTCTGGCTACCAGTCACCTCAGGGTATCAGGTCGACCGAATGTTTTGCTGTTTTAAGACAAAATTAACTGTCTACAACTCAAACAGTGAAAAAAAAATGATACCCAGGTACAGCAATTTGATACATCATATGGAGAGTTGAATTTTAAAAGGTCGAAATCAGAAATTTGTAAGTTTTATGGACATGTTTAGCTTTTACTTTTTTTCTGGTAGTGTTTTCTGATTTAATAATAATAATAATAATAATAATAATAATAATAATAATAAAGATAATGATGATCATGATAATGATATGATGATGATAATGATAATAATAATAATAATAATAATATTGATTAAGAATTTAATCTCTTTCTACTCTTTTGACATTTGGTAGGATGGCTTGCAGAGGTGCTGTGCACCTGGTTTTTCTTATCCATTCACTGGTATGCTTAAATTAGTTTTCATTATTTTCAACGGTCATTGATGTCAATTATATAAAAATTTTAGCTTTTGTGATATTTTAAACTTTCTGTAATTTAATAATAAAATTATTAGAATTTTAACTGATCCTATACTTAGTGACACAAGACTTTGCTCTGGATTTTGGAAGCATTAGAGAAAATGTCTGTATGTGTCCTGATCCCTGTGGATCTATGTATTATGCCAGTTACATTTTTATGTCTATATGTTTACTTTTATTGCTTTGTATCTTGTTTTATCCGTGATTTGTCTTATTATCTTATTATTTGTCTTATTATCTTGTTTGTCTTTGTTTTATGATATGGACCCTGTGTCTGGAATAAAGAGTAAAGAAACATTATGATTATTTTATTCTGTGGGTTTTAAACTTTTTTAGATCTTGTTGTTGGGCAATTCCACGAGACTGTCGCGTTTCTTACCGCCTTCAATGGTCCTGCTGTGATCTTGCCGTCCCAGAGAATGATGGATTGTCCATAATTTCTTCATCCTATTGTGAATAAAAAGTCTCCAGGATGGCCAGATCACAGCAAGACCATTGAAGGTAGTAACTGATGTGACAGTCTCGTGGAATTTCCCTGTTACAACAATTTTATGTATTCAGTTGTATGTGAACTGTATGTCGTAAGCCAGTGAGAAAGTGTAATAAACTAAACTATATAAATAAATTGAATTGTTTTTCTTTGTGCATCAGCGTTGTTGGCCTGATGCTGAGGCTGATTATACAGCGGGATGATCTAAATTCGGAACATGCTGTTTAATAAAAAAAAAAAGTCAGACACACAGGACTGTTTCAACACCCAGTGCACATCCTCAGATGAGAAGCCAGGGTAAGAATTATTCAAGGCATCACAGACTGTCTGCTGCAGACTACACATTATTTAATTGTTTTTGAGGACAAAGCCTTTAACTTTCAAAAAGAATATTGTGGAAGTTGATGCTCAGGAGGAAGCTGTTACATATACATATACAATGTCATTCTGCATTCGTTTCTATAAATGGAATGACAAGACAGAATTCATACCAAATTGTCAAATTTGCAGCATTCCTGAAATCGAAAGATATCACAGTATTAAAGTCCCTGTTTGGCATTAGTGTGAGGAGTCATATGGCATCATTTGACCCTAACATGAAAGCGGGTTAAACCGCATTGTATGTTGAAGATTTTTTCATCAGACCACTGTGTTTTCTAAAACAGGACCTTAAAGTGCTGCATAAATCCATAAATATCAGATTGGTTTGATAGTAAATGAAAGGGTTCACTGCTTTCCTCTAAATTCAGGGAGGCATTGCGTGATTAATCGAGTGTAGGATCATTATGTACAACCCAGCGCCCGGCAGACCTACTGCTGCTACACTTTAACTGAGTGTGCTTTATAAATTTAGAGATTATACCACACTTACAAGAAATTCATTTGCATGATTTACATTGACATTACACTGTAAACAGATTCTGCTCATTAGAAATGAAGTAAAAAGCAGGTACATCACAACCTCAGCGTGTTCTTAAAATTATGGGTTTTTTTTAAAAATCACTGTGTAAGTGAAAAAAAATGATTAATTTCTTTCTTCATCTTAACTTCTTAACTATATCTGCCACATCGGTCACCATCATTCACGTTATGCATGTTAAATACAAAAACGAAATAAATTTCAGCCACTGTCTGATCTTACTCTGAGGAATGTTTGAGGACTGACTGCAGCTCTCAACTTCTGATGTCAATGGAATTTCGTGTTTATATTGCACATGGAAACCATTCGGCTTTGAGTTATAAATTCACTTAATTTTAATGCAAATCAGCAGACTTTTGCATTTCTTCAACAATATGAAATCTGAAATCCTTAAAGCTCTGTGTCTTAATATGTATAGTATGAAATACAATCATGATTAGGTCGGTATAGAGATAAGAAAAAAAAAAAATTATATTGTCGAGAAAAATTACAATGTTGGTCCCAGCTGAATTGTGTTTGTGGATAACTTTGTTCTATGAAGAGTTTGGAATATAATGTTGGAGTATTAAAGCAATTATTAAAAATAATTCCAAGAGATGCTCTCTTTCACTTCATAACAATGTATTTCAAGCTTTGTTACCGTGGTTTCTACTAATTCACAGCAATAACACAACATCTTAAATTCCACTTTAAGAAAAAAAAAAAAAAATCAAGCCTGTTAATAATATACAAAGGCAAAACTTTGAATATTACGAAAGAATGGTTTATGATTTACTTTTAAGAAACACATGAATGTTCTCCTATGAAATGTCACATTGTTATCAAACAGGGATGATGGGGCATGTTTTATTTTACCAGTGTTTAATCAGGTGTAAAGGAGTCATTGAGATTAAAAATCTTTTTCAAAAACGTCCTGGCCGAGACAAACAGCAGCACAAATTACACAGTTTACACAAATTACATGGACAACGCATAAATCATTACAAAACAAAGAGCTAATTATAAAAAAATCAAAAAATCAAACATTCATTAATTTTCAAAAGCATTATGATAGGAGATCGCCTCTCGAGAGTGCTTATAAACATGCACTCAGCCCTTGGCCTAGAAAAAAATTTATTATTTATGAAATAAAATGAAGATTTTTTGGAAAAGTCAAGCTTTTTTTATACAGTATATTTTTAAAATCTCAAAGTGCAAAGACCTCCAATGTAATCTAGGTTAAAGCGGCAAGGTGGCTTCATGGTTAGCACTAATGCATCACGGCGAGAAGGTCCCCACCTGGTCCTTTCTGTGTGGAGTTTGCATGTTCTCTCCATGTTTGCATGGGTTCCCTCCGGGTGTTCTGGCTTTCAAAGACATGCAGGTTATGTGAATTGTTGACTCTGAGAGTGAAACTGGCGGCCTATCCAGGGTGTACCTCACCTCTTGCCCAATGACTGCTGGGATCCCAATGACTGCTGGAATAGGCTCCAACTCCCACCGCCATGACCCTTAACTGGAATAAGTGGGTTTAGAAAATGGATGGATAATCTACATGAGATAAAACTAAGAAAAAAATTTTAATTGCACAACCACATTGATTTTCTAAACACTCTTACTCCAATCAAGGGCCACGGTGGCACTGGAGCCTATCCCAGCAGTCATAGGGTGTGAGGCAGGGTATACTCTGGACAGGACGCCAGTCTATCGCGGGGCCACATATAGACAGACAAACACATTCACACTCGCACACACACCTATGGTCAATTAAGAGCCACCAATTCACCTAAACTGCATGTCTTAGAAAGTGGGAGGAAGCCAGAGCAACCAGAGGGAGCCCACACGAACACGGGGAGAACATGCCCAGGCAGAAAGCAATCCCACAACCTTCTTGCTGTGAGGCAATAGTGCAAATCACTAAGCCACTATACATAACCACATATGCCCACATTAACATCAAATTTAATTTCAGCTAGTTGGCTTTTGAAGTCACAAATTTATTGAAATACAGATGAACTGTGTTTAGTTAGTTATGACATCAATTACGCAACTTATTGGCATAATATTCAGGACACAATCCTTTCCGCATGTTTAATCCATATTGACTCCAACCTGTTGGGGTTAATCAGTTATGACCTTGAGTTTAACTTTTCAGGGTCAACCAAAGTCAAAGGTTATGCAACCAATAGAAAGGCGATGTACGACTTCATAGAATTTTAGTATGTAATTAAAAGAAACAATTAAGGGTGGGTAGCTCGAGTAACTTATCGATCTCAGCCATGTATGCACTGACTTGAGCGTAGCAATCATTAATCAAGCACAGAATTTCTACTGCCCTGCCCACATTCACTGCAGAGAGCTGTGCTGATTTATCCACTGTTCTGATTAATTTTCAACATTGAAAAACAATCTCATTTAATTTTAGCTTAAACTGTAGGCGCATCAAAATATCTGAGCAGCCAGATGTGTGCAGCTCTGGTTCATTCATGTGTCCTGCGCACACAATTCCCTTATATTCATTCCTGACCAGGAAGCACTCTGCCTCCCTTATGAGATCTGGTGTACACTGCATTAAAAAAAAAAAAAAA
Organism: Opsanus beta; assembly: GCA_900660325.1. Taxonomy (NCBI): domain Eukaryota; kingdom Metazoa; phylum Chordata; class Actinopteri; order Batrachoidiformes; family Batrachoididae; genus Opsanus; species Opsanus beta. The sequence continues at coordinate 7,834 of CABFOU010308491.1, forward strand.
CAGAAATAAAGAAAAATTAAACCAACCTATACCTGTACTTCCTTTTGTGTTTTTGCCCACTTCCAAAAACTCTGGACAGCAAAGTGACAGAGTTGTTGGGACTTTTCCTTGACCAGAAGACTGTGGGCTTGATTCCACCAAAGCCCAGTTCCTTTCTGTGTTGAGTTCATATGTTCTCCCTGCATTTGTGTGGATTTCCAATCAGTGTTAATGCAGTGTTAATACAGACACATCACATAAATCTCCCAACAGGGGTTATTAGCAGTTTTCACACCCCAGTCACTGTAAGATCCCTCACCCATTTCCAAACCACACAAGGGTGAATAGCTGGTGTGATGCAAAGGTGTCATCCCCTTAGTGTAGCAACACAACTGGAAGCCTGTGTTTCACTATCACTCACTGATGCCATGAACAATTTAATATTTAGAAAAGCCCAAGAGTAGAATATTTTTAACAACAGTGCATTTGCAGCAACAAGATTTTACTGTAAAAATGAACTAAACCAGGCATATATCCATACAGCAGGAGATTGCTTTATCCCGAACAAAAATACTACCATAACTGTATCTCAGTCAAAACAATGACTGAGCATTAAACAGAAACAGAATACTTTAAATCTGTCTGTACATCAGTTGCAGTAATGTTGATGGACAGCAGGACAAGCAGGTGCCACACAGGACAGTCATACCAAAGAGTGTCCAATCAGTCTGAGACAACAAAAACTATTCAAAAATATCAGTAAGACTTTGACCTTCAATAATGTCCTAGTTTACCCAAAGATGCTCATACTGGAGTCATTTCAAAAAAGTCCAAGTTAGATAACATGTTGAAAACAGCCGGTACCATAGCAACACTCCTCTGTAAATTTGGCTATGAGACAATAATCTGTATTTGCAGCCTTGTACAAATGCAAAAATATTTTGCACATCTTGTTTGAATTACTTTTGCAGACTTAGTTTTTAATGTTATCTTTAATAAAGAAGTAGAAGTGGCATTAATTAGGTTTGCAGCTCAGTCTCACCAAACTCAACAATGGAATATTTTAAAACAGGAAAGTAATCCTGTGACCGACTGCAGGAAAAGATATGGCTAATGAGAAAGATGTAGAGCTTGCAATAAGAAAACTACTTTTACTGCATCTTATGTGGGTGTTCAATAAATTTTAAGGAACCTATCTTGACAATCTATGGCATGCGGTCTACGGATTATCAGGCAAGTACATTTGGGCTGTGTCCAGCTCCACATTATTATTTTGGAGGCACAAAATCAGAGCACAAAGTTGTGCACAGGATGCGAAGGAGCTGAATTCATTTACCTAATTAGTCATGGACATAAGATAACCAATCACAATGTCATCTGTCATTCCCTTTGAGACACAAATGCATCAGGTGCAGGTGCATTGCTATGCAGAGAATACATTCAGAAGTGAGAGGTTTTCTGGCAAGAAAACAAATTCACATCCAGAGTGAGAGGCTCTGTAGCAAAAGAGACATGGAAATCAAAAACACTACTGGCAAAGTACCAAAAATGGCAGGAAGCCATAATAAGTGTGGTGGCTGCCTAGAGACTTTGATTATCATGTTACATCCACTGCTATGTGTCACAATTCTTTCTCAGTATGTGAAATGTCCCTGCTGACCATCGCCATGCACATAAGACAGATACCTCACACGTAAATGCTTAAATGTATGGAAGGACAGCTTCACACAGAGCTACAGCACATGCACCACTTCTAACAGTAAGATAAAAACTGTTTTTTCTGACTGAAACTGAAAATCATTGTGGAGCTCTTGACGAAATTCTATTGTACCTGCAATAATTCTGTTGTACCTCCTTTAATGGTAAGTGCCGACCAGGTGGAGATATTGTTCCATTTCAAGAACCTTGGGACATGACGATGACCAACCTGTTGCTTATAGTAGTAGATGCTGTGGTGCGCTATGTCTGCCATAGTCTGATGCAGACATTTGTCAAATTTGTGTTTTGTGTCGACGGCTTCATGTACATGTGTCTCAGCCTTCCCTTTTGTTTCAGTAAAGAATGCAGACCTGCTCAAATACGTCACCTACTTTTTAGAACTCCGTGGGGTGCTTGTCAATCCTGCTTGTTTTGAGTGTTATTCTGTTTTTTTGTCAAATGTGATAGAATCTATTTTGAGCGCGCAAACATTCAAATTGATGAAGATGGGCTAAAATCTGTTCTTTGCTATTTAAAAAAAAAGAAGCAGTGAACACACAGACATTTTCCAAAATTTGGATCATGTATCAGTAAGTTGTTAAATGTAGGGCCACTTCACAGTAGAGCACGAATGAGCCCGAATAGCAAATTCGAGCTGCAGTCAAAATCTTTGTACAGCATTCCAAAGTAGTCGGCACTGTCATGCAGCCAGACCACATGCACTCCACACTCGTGGTGCGCTCATACTGGAAAACAATGAAATGGTGGTCGAACTGCAGTCGTACCGCTAATTGAATGCAGTCGTAATATTCATATGGCACAAAAACGCAATTCGAGGCATTCGCACAGCGTTCGAGCGGGAACCCGAATTGATCAGGCACGGTGACTCCTGGCCGAATACCTCCCCTTCACAGTAGAGCACGAATGAGGCGGCACGTAGGAGATTCGAGCTCCACTCGGCCAAACTCCAGCTGCGCTCGAAAGTGATTGAAAGTGTTCAAACAGCAGTGTGACGGCTCAACCGACAGTCAGGCACAGTCGCACAGCCAGCTCGAATGTAGTACACGTGCCCCTACTGTCGAGCTGCGATCGAGCTGGTGAACGCTCAAATGGCAGTC
>CABFOU010308532.1:0-14194 GCA_900660325.1 Opsanus beta
CGTGTTTTCTTAGCTTTTTTATTTTTAATAAATTTGCAAAAATGTCAAAAAAAAAAAAAAAACCTTTTTCATGTTGCCATTATGGGGTGTTGTGAGTAGAATTTTGAGGGGAAAAAAAATGAATTTACTCAATTTTGGAATAAGGCTGTAACATAAAATGTGGAAAAAGTAAAGCGCTGTGAATACTTTCTGGATGCACGGTAGACAGGTACCCGTCTATCTGCTTCAGCCAGGTGTAACATGGGTATTCCTTTGGCCTTTTTAGAGTTGCTGGGGTCCTTCCAGGCTGAGGTGTCTTCATGCTGATTCATGCTCAGAAAAAGGAACCACTTAATCAAGATATCGCAGGTAAGTTTTCCCTTATCTTGCAAGTGATAGTCCTCATCTGAGTCTCCCTAAATGACTACTGATTTGACACATCATTCCAGGGATGCCCTTGGATTCTTCCTCTTATCCCACCAAGTGTTACTCATAGACACAGCCTTAAATGAAATCATTTCTTCAGAATGTTCACAAACTGTTAAATTGTCGAAAGAGACACTTGGCTGTGCAAATGTACCAAGCTTTGGTTTGTTTGCTGTGAGACCAAGTTGGATTCTCTTTTTTCCATTCTTATCTCAGGGAGGAATGGAACAGGAGTAGCTAGCCTTGTAATCAGAATGACTAGAGCTCCTTATGTCTCCATTTGTGCCTTTGGCTTTTCTGCTCTCGTTGCCACACAGTCACCCTAAAATAAACTGATAAATACAACCTAGAGTAGGAGAAGTCCATCTATCTACTTGATCTTTCAAAAAGCTTAAGGGTGGCGAATGAATATGCCTGCATGTGGCTGCAAATTCTGTTTTCGATCAAGCGCCCCTCTGCTATTATCACTAATCTGCCTGTCAGGAGCCGCTACAAGGCCTCCAGCTTCCCTGCTTCATGCAATTAAACAGTTACCAGAAATTAACCTTCTCCCAAGTACACAAGCTTTCATTTTGAAAATGGATGCTCCTTCACCCCATCTACCACACCTAATTTGGTTATTCTCGTCAGGCAATCACAAAGCCAGAAAGTACTTTTACTACATGGGCAGTCACAGGTTAAAGGTTGCCAAAACTGCGTTTTACAATTGCACCGTTTCGCTTCATTTAAAGTGAAACAAATGGGGTAGACTGAGCCAAAATGGGTGTCAAGACACCACACAGGCGTAGAGCATGTGATTGGAATATATGGCTCAGGCCATGTGTCGGATGTAAGATGTCTCATCAAGCCTGTGTAAATGTTTACCGTGTGCACAGTTTCCATTTCAGAGAGTGGCCCAGCATCACCTTACCACTTAGTGGTTCGTAGGTTTCAGTTGTGTCAAACGCTGCCAGCTGACAGCTGGCGCAGTCTGCGGGTACAACAGCAAAGGTCAGTTTGTTGCCAGAGCCTCCTTTTGACATTGGACTTGCGTAAGCACCTGTTTACCTTGTCTCATTACATTATAGGATTTATGAATTAATGGCTCGTTGTGCGTGACTCACAGTATCCCTGACTGATTAACAGAGGAAAGTAAGATGGATGTGTTTGGGAAAGCTAGCATCACATGGGGGAACTGACTTTGGTTAGGATATTCTGGAAAGGGTTGTGTTATACTGTACACCAGAAATGCGCATTTTCCAAAATTAGTTTATCTACGCAACAACTGAATGCTACAGCTAAATACGGTGAAACAGTGATACATATTTTTCTTAGGTTTTTAAAAAAATAAATTTTTAGCTTTTATGTCTTATTACAGAATTATTAATCTTCTGAGGTGGTTTGCAAGATTCTATAATGTGTACTTAAATCAAATACATTTCGATGTTGATGTAGAGCAGGTAGATCAGTGGCTAGTTTGGCTACCAATATGTAGATTTGGATTCGATTCCTGGTCATGTTATGTGTCCTTCAACAAGACACTTTGTCCCAGGCCACCCAGCTATAAATAGGTATTAGCCTTGGCTGGAGAAGTAATGTGCATCGGACTGGTGTCCCATCCAAGGGGAGTCACAGATTCACCAATTTAATAAAGATAAATACAGACATCAATGGACCTCGGGGCCAATTTGGCACTTACTCTGACGTCATAATCAACAGATGGGACTTAACTGAAAAATTACTTTCAACTTAAGTAAAGGAAGTAGAAGGGGCCACCAAAGAGTCCAACAACCACACATTACATGTTTGACACCCAATATTGCCAATTAATTATTTATGATTTGATTTTACCTTAATATATGGTTCTGTGTGACCTTGACATTTAATCAATTGTCTCCAAAATGTAACACTCCATACTTCATTCATTTATTAGTAACCAGAGGTGTATCTTAAACAAGATCCTTGAAATGTGCCTTTTAAGTGTCCCGTTCTAAATATTGTTGTTGATTGAGATATTTTTAAAACAACTGATTTTGCAGGTACTGATTTTAGTCTTCTTCCTGTTTGACAACACCACTCACCACGAAGTCCATAAACGTCAATTTTTGATGAAAGGCTTGTTATTCTGCTTATAACCAGAATAAGCCCCTCTATTCGACATGCTTTTATGGGGTCCCTCTAGGTGCACTTCCAGAGCTATGCAGATTAGGTGAATTGGTGACTCTAAATTGACCGTAGGTGTGAGTTAGAGTGTGAATGTGTTTAATAGGTGTAATGTTTCGGCCCTGCAATAGACCGGCAGTCTGTCCAGGACGGACCCCTCCTCTTGCCCAGTAATCGCAAGGTTATGCCCGTGCCCCTCAACTGGAATAAGCGGGTATAGAAAATGAATGAATGAATTATTGATCCCCTCAACCCCAATCGATTTAGAGGAGCGCGCCATTGCCAAACAGAAAGAAGGCTAAGGTAAGTCACTGCCTGTATAATCGTCATTATGCATTGCTCAACAAAGTTGTAGGGCTTTAAGTATCAACTTTTCATTTCCACATAATAACTAAAGAATACCTTCTCTTATTGAAACCGTTTCTTGGTAGTGTATTGGGGGAAGCTAGAGGAAGTACCCTTTTGAAAATGGGGTCAATACACCACATACGAGTTGTAAAGTGGCAAGCTTTCCCTATACAAATACACCATATACCATCTTTAAAGGAGCAGTCTTTTACTATAGAAATAATTTCCACACTTCATTATCACCTCCACTATGAACCCATTCACCAACTTAACATAAAGCGGAGGCATATGCCACGCTTTGCTTTGCTCTTATTTTCACAAAGTGTCTTTCCAATTACTGAGGTAATCATGCACATGTGTACCTCCACAGGAATCCTTTCCATTCTACCAAACACTTCTAATGACAATTTTGCCTGTTCAGTGGTGACAAGAAGCAGTTTACTTTGAGGTTTTTGGCTTTCCCCAAAGGCTTTTCCCCAAGAGGCTTTACTGTTTTATCTCAATACTGGACCAATTACCATCATTTTTGTCCCGAGTGAAAAGTTGAACCCAAAAACATAAAGAAAAAAAAAATAAATAAATAAAATATAGAGCCCAGTTTCAAAAATCCCAGAGTTCCCCATTAACTGCACATTCAGTTGCAGATGTTGCAAATTAAACATGGAGTGCAGTAGATTAATATGAAAGGCTCGTAGCATCTATCCGGGGCCCAAAGAGACATAAATTGCCATCTGTGATCCTTTAGCCACAGCTACGGGCTTTGGCTCAAATGATTCATCACACGATGATTATCTGTGGCTGAGCTGGTATCCTTTCTCTCTCATGTTGGAGTCTATTTTGGAGATGCGCAGGCACTTGCCGTGAACCAAGCTTCAGATGTGGAGAAGAGATAAGTGTGATGTCTCTCAACAATTTGACAAACCTGCAAACCATACGGCCTGCGCTGTGGATTCAATTTCCATGTTGGTCGCGTGCATTCATGGTCGTGGGATTGTTTAATCACGGGTATGCAAGAAGGAAAGAAAGTGGTGGAAGAGGCATCGGTTGATGGGTTGGAACAGAGAAGGCACATGTGGAACACAAAAGAAAGAAATGTGAGTCTTGGTACGTGGCTTACTGTAGCGAATGCTTGAAGAAATTCCATGCTCTGTTGTATTTGGACCAACTTTATGGTGCAGCAGTTGACTTGGTCACGTGTTTATTCCCACTGTTGGGATTTAACATCGTTGCCCCAGGAGAGCCGGGGATGCATCCTGATCTGGATTGCATGTAAAGAGTCCTGCCTAGTGATGGAATTCACTGTCCTGGGGGCAGACAGACACAAAATCACCTCACAGCCTGTGTGGCTTCCCTTTGTGTCTTTCCGTTGGTGGCGGCATTTTAGCAGCCTCTTTCCATTACACTGTTACCCAGAAGCAATCAGGAGCTGTTGCTGTGGATTCTTATGTTTAATTAATGGTGTTTTGCAAATAATTCCTCCATCATAAATTGCTAGGAGGGCCATACTCGGAAGCATGTTTTCTATTAAATGTCTGGCTTTTTAACAACATGCTGTTTTATACGAGCACTTTGCTGCTGTGAAGCTGGACAAAACATGTTGCGCTGAGGGGGTGAGGGGTGCAAAGCACACTATGGATCATTGATTGAAAAAAAGGTCTGCATAATTGTGGTTTTGCTTGGACCGGTCTTCAGCAGGGAGGCGGTGATGCAGAGCTGACACGCACTGACGAGACCACCAGAGATAGTGGTCTGAGAGTGCAGGAGGGATGGAAACACATCCCGCCGACAGGAAAGGCAAGATGGAAAAAGGAAAAAAGGGGAAATGAATCATAACATTGTATCGATATCTTGGATATTGTCCTAGTATAACAGTATAGAGATGAGAGCGACGGGGAAAAACTTTGGGCCGATGAGAGAAAAGAAAGAAAGGCAAATGGGGTTCATGAAGGATGAGCTCCAGCAGAAAGTGATGGAGACCAAAAGGGCTAAAATAATTCTTTGTCAGCAGTTTGATTCACTGAAGTGTTGTTACACATTGGAGACGTGCACAGAACATATTCACTGACATATTCAGAAACCATGCTGGAAAACAGTGGGGGAAAATTATGATGAAAATATTCACCAAAACTTGTCAGATCAAATCTGTTATTCCAGTTTGTTGCCCATCTATGTGCATATCACAATCATACATGTAACCTATGGCTAAATACATTGCATCTGTGTGCCAGAGGCTATTGCTTATGGCTAATGTTACCTATTAGCACTATGTATTGACACATTTTGCTTTTGGAACATCCTGGATATTAAAATGGACAGTGGGCACATGGATTATCCTGCTTGTTTGGTATAATAAATTTCTATGCATTTTAAAAAACACTTGTTAGTAATTGTTTCCCATACTTCACCGGCCATAATATGCTGCCTCAAATGACTTATCCAACCTGCGGGCCACCAGTTTAAGACCACTCTAATAAAGAATAAAACTTGAACAAATGCACCACAAAATTCCCAATTTGGCACTGCAACTAAATTAAAGTATAGCTACAAATAACATTTATTTTTCAGAATTAATCAGTATTTTTTTTTCATAATTATTCTGAAGGAAAATACATAATAATAAAACAGTAAATTAAAAAAACCCCATCATTTTGTTATTAAAAAAAAAATGAAATTATAATTTTGATAACAATGTTCCAATTTGAGATATGAGATTAAGATTTAAATATTCTAACAGCAAACAATTTTAATAAGAATACTTGAGCTGTTTTTAAGGTATTGACTTTGGAATTTTTAATTGAATGCAAATTTGTCTTACAAGTGGTCCGTTCAATAAAGTTATCAGCTAGTTTTCTGTACTTGTGGTGTCGTGACACCAAAACAAATGCAGACGCAATTTTTAAATATGGACTTTTGTGGAATTTTCTCACATTCTGTCCTGTCAATTTTACAGATTTACCAAGAAATGGTAAAAAAAAATACAGACCGTGCATCGTCTGTCGATGACGAAGGGACTTGTGCAGCGTTTTCACTGAAAGATGTCCGAAACCCAAATAATCAATGATGAAATTCATTGTGGGTCTTTAAAAATAAAAATAAAAAAAAATTAGTTTTTCCATTTTATCAGTTAGTTGTCATGTGCTAATAAATGGTTATAGAAAATCGTCATTTCACTGTTCTACTGAAATCCAAATATTGAAATAATAGTTTGGTCATTTGTTGAACATACAATTATGGGTCAGTTAATAATAGCAGCACTGATTGAATAGAAAACAACAAAAGGTGAACAGACTTGGATCCAGTGACTGATGATTAGGGGCGTGGCCTGCCCATAATAACACACAGACACATGGTACAACAGCTGTCCGGTGTCTGAGTGATTTGTACAAATAAAGGCTTCAACACCACGTTACCTCACGCAGCCTCTAGCTTTTCGTCCCTGTGGATTTCTTATCGACACCGTTCAATCTTTGCTCATCTTCCCTGTTTTCTTTCTTTTTCTGCTATTCTTCCACCTTTGTTCTCTCATTTTGCCAATCCTAGGGCTCTTTTGTTTCATGTATCTTGTGGAGAGTGGACGCCTGTCTCTAAAGCCCGTCTCTCCGCACGCCTCCAACCCACTTTTCCCAATATCCTGATGTATGGAAGCCAACAGATCAAACAAATCCCTCATAAATACCAGCCTCGTTCATCTAATCAGGCAAATTGCAGCAGAACGCCATGCCTGAGGGGAAGGTTTTTCCTTGGCTGGGAAACATTACTTAATGGCATCAAATCAGCCACTGCAAGCACGCTGCTGTCTCTCTGTTTAAAAAGAAAAAAGAAAGTTAGCTTTGGAGTGTGGCTCAGTGGTTAAAGGACTATGGTCTCTGAGCAAAGTCCTGGGCCCGTATCCACAAAGCATCCTAAGGCTAAAAGTAGCTCTTAGTGACGTTATTCTGAGAAAAATCTTAGAATTCCTTGAATTCTTAGACATTTCTTAGAATTTTCCCTTGGTAAGATATAAGTTGTTCACAAAGCACCTTAGGTCTTAAGAGAGCTCCTAAGGTGCCAAACTGATAAGAGTAGGGAGGAGGACTTTTAAGAAGCCTAAGAGTGTCTTAACCAGAGAAGATGGCAGAAAAGACAGAGAGGAAGGAGAGACATTCCCTGTATGTTGAATGGCAGTGATTCAGTAACACGCTACCTGCTTGATCGTGCACGGATAATGTTTGTGGCTGACCTCATCATAAATGAGCTTACTTAATAACACCTGAGATGAAGATCATCACAACACTGTAGGATTTTATACTTATAACTGTTTATACCTTTTGTATTTTACTTTATCTGTTTGCACTGACAAAGGAGACACTCTCTCCAATATCATTGTACATTTTGTATAATGACAATAAAGGCCAATCTATTCTATTCTAAACTCTATAACATTCATACAATTGTTAATATCAAAGTAAGCGATGCCAGTAGCCATAGCCTAAACTCCCCTGTTTGAGAAGAACTTCAGTCATGGTACCAACATGACACTTAACTAAACTGACTAAACCAATTGAACTACAAAAACACAATCAATCAACAACATTGTTTAACATGAACCATAATAACAACATTTAAAACAAAAAAACCCTGAACTCCCATGGTGCATTGCAGCACAATGTCCATTGTGTACTGGTTAGCTAAAATTGCTAATTTCTCTAAAAAATATTAGTCCCATCAACAAAATTCGAGCCACATTCAGGAGGGACAGATATTCCGACAGCTGCATGCGAATGCCGTTCAAATACTCAGAATGTGGGCCGAACCCGCCTTGAATGATTCCTGCACATTCTGTGTGTATCAGCCTCCGAATGCAGTCCAAATGTAGTTGAAACATAGTAGGAATACCCAGAATGCTGTCAGAATGCAGTAAGAATAAGCAGAATGCAACCCCAATGCCGTACGACTGTGGTCCAAACGCTGGCCGAATACCACCCGAAGTCCGGTCGGAGGGAGCCCTGAATGCTGTACGAATGGACCTTGAGAGCAGTCAGAAGGCTCCCAGAATGGGTGCCAAATGTGTTCCGAACATGTAACGACCCAAAGAGAATGCATCCCGAATAACAATGTACTCCGAATGTGACATGGATGTCCCGAGTGTACCGAGAATGCTGGCGGAGTGGTCCCCGCCAGGGTATAAAAGCCTGCCCAATGTAACCTACTCATCAGTCGCAGCTCAGACTACACAGTATGGACCCTGTTGACCGTGTTGTGCTGCTGCAGATTGCGGTCCTCCAGCAAGAGCTGCTGCAGCAGATGGTGGAGACACAGAAGATAACAGACCCGACTATGGCTGGCAGAGGAGAGGAGGAGGCTGTAGGGACACTACACCAGACTCATGGAGGAGCTCAGAGTGGAAGACCCACAGGCCTTCTACAACTACCAAAGGATGGGGCCTGCCATGTTCAACGAGTTGGTGCAGAGGGATCCAGGATCCAGAGGCAGGACATCTGAATGAGGAAGGCACTGCTTACAGGCCTGAAGCTGGCCATCATCGTGAGGTACCTGGCATCAGGTGACAAGTACCCCAGCCTGATGTACAGCTTCCGCATGGTGAGGAACACCGTCAGCCTAATCATCCCCGAAGTCTGCCAAGCCATCATGGAAGAGTACAAGACTGAGGTCATCACCTGCCCCACCACACCAGCGATATGGACACCCATTGGGGAGGTCTTCTGGCACAGGTGGCACATTCCCCATGCAATGGATGCCCTAGATGGAAAGCATGTGGCCATCAGGAAACCTGCCAGGAGCGGCTCCTTGTACAACAACTACAAGGGCTTCTTCTCTGTGGTGTTCATGGCCCTCGTAGATGGGGACTACAACTTCTTGTGGGTGGGGATCGAGGCATGTGGCAGTGTTTCAGATGCCCAGATCTTCAATGAGTCAGAGCTGAAGCAGTGCCTTGAGGATAGGAGCGTAGGGTTCCATGAGCTGTCCCCCATTCTCCACGATGACGTGCCCATGCCAAACTTCATCCTGGGAGATGACGCCTTCAGGATCAGGACCTACCTGATGAAGCCATATGGGCACAGGAATCTCCAGAGGGATGAGAGGATATACTTATACCGGATCTCCAGGGGCAGACGTGTGGTGGAGAATGCATTTGGGATCCTGGCCCAGAGATGCCAAGTCCTCCTCGCCACCATGCAGCCAAGCCAAGACATCATCGAGTGCTGTGTCTACCTGCAGAGCCTGATGAGGTTGCAATACCCTGCCCTCCACACTGGCATGGTGGATGAGGAGGATGAGCAGCACAACATCGTGCCAGGAGCCTGGAGACAGCATGCCCAGCTGGCAGACATGCAGCATGTTGCAGAATGACACCGGGACACCAAGGCTGGGAAGAGGCAGCGGGACATCCTCAAAAAGGTACTTCAACCACACAGTAGGAGCCATACCCTGGCAGCACCAGTTGGTCGATGGATGACACACCCACACGCCTCATTTATGTGCCCCCGTCATGACATGCACCCCAATGTCGTGACACAGTTGCGTACATACAGCCATACATACCCCTCCCCCAACTGTATCCATGTCCACTACGTGTCTGTCTCCCCTCCACTATACCTACCCGTGACCCCCCCATAACCCCCTCCCCCAACCCACGTGCTGTGGCCCCCACACAAACACCTCCCCGTCTACGTGCCCCGTCACCAACCAATACATGTATGTACATCCCGTAATGGCAACACGAACTGCGGTGGCACTGGGTTGGATGATACATGACATATGTACAACATATATGGTGTTGCATCAGATGTTGGGATCAGCAATAAAGATCATTACTGCTGTGTGTGTCCTATCATGTGATGATACAATAATAACACTGTTATTATGACATCCCCAGCACATCAGGTGCAGTTCATACCTAATGTCATTTAGGCCCCATAAAATAAACATTAGTCTATCATCCTTGCCATCAGCAAAAAGTGGTGCGGGAGGGCGGATATACCTTTTATATTTTATTTGTTTTACCTGAGACACAGGTACGTACAACGTCATTATAGACCTGAAAAATGACACATACAAGCACCTACATACCAAGTGAGACACTGGAAATCTCAGATATATTTAACATACATCTTGTGTCCATGTTGAATACGGTCAGTGTACTGCACACAAGTAGCGTGACACATGCATACTGTGTGTGAGTGACACAGAGCAACTGTCTGTGTGTTTGTCAATGATCATCTTCGGCCAAAGCATACTCGTCACCTAGCGGATGTGCCGGGTCTTGCACCAGCTGTACCACCGTCAATGAACGTCGCCGACATAAAAGATATAATTTAAAATAATGCGAGCCGATTCCGCTATGCGGGTGGGGATGAAAAACTAATGTGTTCTTTTGTGGGGTCTTACATGCGAACACACGACACAGATCATAGACAATAATCACAGGTGTTGAGGTGGATGCAAAGATGAGACATCCAGATGGTTTATTGACAGCATAACAGATACAACGGCAGGATATGGTGCAAGCGCATCAGTGCAAATATAAACGTAACTGTACCACGCACAGACATGAAAGGTCTGGAGAGGCAACCATGACACACATGTAATCTAAACGCAGGAAGGACGTATGTGCAGGGTGCGACCACATGCAGGACAAATACTGTCCACGCTGATATGACATAAGGCGTGACAGCAATGTGTCAGGGTGTTGTAGGTAAAATGGGATAGCATATAATACATCTTGTACTGTCCATCCACTAGGGCCATGAGGTGCACATATGACACCACATCACTGATGTAACATGCAATAATTACAATGGAAATGGGTACAGACGTCCGCTATGAGGCTAGTTATGTCCAGGTAGCTGGGCTCCTGTACATACACACACACTGCATATCGCTGAGTGCACCGATATACAGATGTGAGACTGCAGATATTGGTGACGTAAATGGCAGGCAAATGTCCAGTACACACCCTCCAAATGGTGTATATATGTCATGATGATGTGACCATCCCTGTCCCCCTGACCCTGGTTGGAGTGCTCAGTCTGCGTTGTAGGTGTGGGGGTGCACGGCTGGCCGGGGGTGTTCAGCTGGGCATTGGCATCATCCAGGTCGGTCTGGAGTAGCTGTGTGTAGCTGCTGTTAGATCCACCACTGATGACACTGAGGCCAGTAAGGCCCCCCATGCCCTGACTCTGTATGGGTGTAGGTGATGGCTGTGACAGTGGGGTGCTGGCAGGGTAGGTGGTTGAGGCACCCTGTGGCCTGGGGGGGATGTGCTGCTGTTGAAATTGTTGCTGGACCCAGCTGGCCTCCTGGGAGCTCCGCACAGAGGTCGGTCGGTGGACCTGGGCTGGCCACTGCGATAGGTGGGGCTGCCACCCCATTGATGGATACTGTTGGCTGCTGGGCCCAGGGATGGGTGCAGGAGCATAGGGCATGAAGAACGTGCCTGCCAGCTGCTGCTGCTGCTGCTGTGTCTGCATGGTTGCTGCCTGCTGCAGTTCGTACTGGTACCTCTGCAACAGGCCGCTGACTTCACTCTGGAACAACAGCCACATGGGGGGGTGGGAATGTGTAAGTCACCTCCTTCATGAACTTCGCAAAGGTGTCCTTCTGGCGTTGAAGGGGTGACTTCTCATTGTTGGGTAGCTTTTGGAGCAGCTGTTTTTGCAGCTCCACAATGTTGCTGATTGCCTCAGTGTCATCAGCTGGCCTGGACCTGTACCCCATGGAGGTGTCTGTGTCTGATTGAACTGCCGTGGGGGGGATGGTGATCTGCGCTGTCTGATTCTGAGTCCGAGGGGGGTGCTCCCGCTGTGGTAGCCGGGGCTGCACTGGCCTTGACCTTGGCCTTCATCTGCAGGGAGCACAATCATACGTGATGTGAACATATGTAGTCGATTGTTGCAATGTCAACATCAATGGGTACACATGGATACAATGACATGTAGTGAGGGACTACACTCAATATGACCACATGAGGTTAATGTAATGTCATACTTACACTGACAGTGACCCTCATTTTGACCTGGATGATGAGGTGAGGCCTGAGGAACTTGAAGTGGTGCAGGATCCAGCGGTCCCTTCCAGTCAGCTCCATGGATCCTGCACCTGATGGAGCCTGCTTGAGTTTCCCAAACCTCGACCTCATGTACGCGTACCATTTCTTCAGTTGGTCCGCGCCTTTGCCTATCTTCCTGCCCTTCTCCTCCCACAGCGCGTCCTTCGGGCCCTTCTTGACATAATGTAGGTGTTTTTTGTTCAGGATGCACTCCTGCTCCGTGGCCTGGAGCCAGTCCACCATTTTCTGCTCCTGCTTCTTGGTGAAGTCAGCTGTGACCATGTCCCGCTTGCGCTTCTTCTGGCACATGGCTGCGTCACCAGGAGGGTGCTCAATGTCTGTGTCGATGGTGAGTTCTGGTGCTGGCTGCAGGACCTCGGTGACTGTGTGTGGCGGGGATCCAGGGGGGGTGGTTGTGGACCCAGCTTCTGCCTGTGGAGTTGGCGGTGTGACCCGTTGGGAGCACAGGAGGTGGCTCCTGACGTAGCCTCCTTGGCCTGCGGCACCTCTGCCCCATCCATGGCCGCAGATGGTGGTGACGTTCTTGGACTTGGCTGTCCTCTTCCTTGGCGGGATGCCGTCGATGGGTGATGTAATGTCAGTGGTTAGAATAATATTGATAAGATCAGATCAAATACGCTTTGTCATTGTTGATGATGCGAATCCTCAATGCGGACAGGAGTTCAAGCGCCAGCTAGCTGCGTTCTTATGCTATCTGGTGTTGCACTCAATTAAGTCCAACCACATTCGAGGGCCATTCGGGATGTTCCGAGTTCATTTGTGTTGCATTCGAGAGCCACTTTGGACATTCTGGTGGCATTCGTGTTTCATTTAAGAGCCACTTGGGACATTCCAGTGGCATTTGTGTTGCATTTGGGTGCCACTTGGGACATTCTGGTGGCATTCCAGGTACATTCCTGCTTGACTATTATACTGCCGGAATGGGTCCCGGCAGCACTCTGGCTACACTCCAGGTGCATTCCGGCTCTTTCGTGCCACATTCTGGACATCCTGGCAGGTTCTGTGTTGGTTGGCCATTCCAGTATGTCGCTCGAACCAGATCAGAATGTTTTGAATGCTGCTGGGATGCCGTGGAGATAGTTAGTTAGAATGCAGTCAGACCGCGGTAAGACTGTACTTCAACTGTCGTTCGATATATTTCCACTTTGACTGCACCTCAAATGTTTTTGACATGCCATAAACATTCAGGCCAGCAACAGGAATGGGCCCGCCTGTTTGGAATGCACTCAGAATGCAGTTGGAGGTTTTGGAATGCACCTTGACTGTTCCGGAATGTACGTTGAATTTTCATTCCGACGGCATTCTGGCTCATTCCGCCTCTAGTGTGATGGGGGTATAAGGAATTGAAGCTGTAGGCATCGGACAGAAATGTACCACCTTTAAGAGGGCGTTCTACCACTGTGGACTGAAAGGTTGTGATTGAATTTTAGGGGGAATAAGTTGGACTAGTGCAGTCCCCATGGATACATCCACTCTAATCTATTTGAAATGTACCAAAATAAAGACACTTAAAATCGATATTTTTAGCAAATTTATTCAAATAAATTAATTAATTATCTATAATCTCCCAAATAACAATACTTAACTATTTTATTAAGTTTCTTTTGTCATAGTATTTATTTAATATGAGCTGATAAATAAAATATATTTTATTATGATCACAGCCAATAAATTTGGCTATTACCTGTTAAATCATGCAGCAATTATGAGAGAAATACTGAGAAACATATTCCAAGATCCTTCTAAATTACACATAATTAATCAAGCTGCAGTTGATAATTGGTAAATGCTCTCATTGCTTTGCAGCACTGTTTCCTTATGTTAAAGTTACAGCATTTATATTATGTTGTATAATTTGTTTATCGCTAGCTTGGTGTTGGGTGAGATTTCAAAGGGCTGGCATCACACCTAACTAGGGTTGCCAACTCCCTGAAATGAAAATAAGGAACACCTGTGTGCTGGGTCGGCCGACCAGGTGGACTTTACCCAGCCAGGCCGGCTGAAAAATTTTAACATTTTTTATTTTCAATTTTCCACACTATTTGAGCTATTTGGGGGCAGGGTGTTTCAAGTCCTATCCATTCCATACCATAACCATAAGGAAATGCAATGGCTTCAAACATTTACCAGACATATCTACAATAACCTTATATATTAAGACACCCAAAGATGAATTTGACCAGATTCATGTTTTTGAGGGAAAGGCATACATAGAAAAAAAATTATCAT
>CABFOU010308630.1:0-10813 GCA_900660325.1 Opsanus beta
CTCCCTCCTTTTGTTGCCCCCGTTACTCCAATTAAGGGTCACGGGGGGGGGCTGGAGCCTATCCCAGCAATCATAGGGCATGAGGCGGGGTACACCCTGGACAGGACATCAGTCTGTCACAGGGCCACATACAGACAGACAAATACATTCACACCCGCATGCACACCTACGGTCAACTTAAAGTTTCCAGTTCACTTAACCTCCATGTCTTTGGATGTGGGAGGAAGCCGGAGCACCCAGAGGGAACCCACGCAAACACGGGGAGAACATGTAAACTCCACACAGAAAGGGCGGGAAGCAATCCCATGACCTTGTTGCTGTGATGCATCAGTACTAACCACTAAGCCACTGCCGCCCAAGTTATGGATCCAAGACCATTTTTTGTCACCAGAATTACTCAGAAAGCTTCAGGTCAATTTTCATAAAACTTGGGTAAAGGGGTGTGGTGTGGGTTAAGGAATCATTTGATTTTGGTATAGACTGCAATCCAGGAATAGATTTTTTTTTTTTTATGGTTTTTTTTTTTTTAAGATGTCAACCTGCATTTCAGCATTTTTGCCAATTTGTCATTCATATAATGTATGGACCTGTTGTGTTGTCAGTTAAATAAGTTATCTTGCCATCGTGCAATGTACGGAGAAATGTACTGCATGGCAAAAATGTCAGAGCTGACATTCCCTCACAATGCAAGTGATACTCTTCGCCTTAGACTGTGTTCCGTTGTACTCAGAATTTGGAAAAAACAGAGCTCCAACTCGAAAAAAGAGCAATGGAACAGCCATTCAAGTTGGAATTCCAAGTCAAACTGTGGCAAGATCAGTGCTGACTGATTTGTTGATCTGACATCACAACAATACAGCAGTGCACACAGTGAGTGGTAAACAGAATTACCATTTCATTCATTTCTACTTGTATATAGCGTTTGGTAGACTTTATGCAAAAAAATGTATCTGACAGGTATTGACTTGCGTTGTGGATCTTGGGGTTGCTGCCAGTCACAAACTGAAAACAGTCCCCTTCCCAAGATGGCAGATGAAAATGTTGCAGAAAGGAGCTCGATGTCCCTAGCCATAAATAGTATGGCCATCCACGTTTGCCTGAGCAAATACACTGGCATGCATTTAGATCGGACATCAAAAATACAGACTTCCAAAGTGCAATGGAACACAACATTATTCTCCCTAAGTAACTTGTTGGAGGTGATAATAAAATATTTTATTGTGCCCCTTCTAACAGCAACAGTAAATTACAAGAGGCAAAATAACCACATTAACCAATAAATATTCATCTATCCTGTACTCTGTTCATCATGTTGAAGGTCTCAGGGAGCTGAACCTGATGTCCAGAGTCCATCACAAAGCCAATAAATTCAGACAACCTTTCACTATTACAAGCAATTTAGAGTCACCACTTAATCGTCCAAGCTGTGGGGGGAGCCCAGAGTAACTCTACCAAAGCCACAAGGGGAATTCTCCGCACAATTACCCAGAGTGGGTTCAAACCGCGACCATGTTAGAATGAGGTGACTGCTTTGGCCAAAGCAAGCAAACAGTGTCATTTTACTTTGACACTGGGATTTATTTCAGATCATTCAGTGAGCTTATTTGTAACAAACCCTCATGTTGAGCAAAAACCCGACACTTAACAGGATTTTTCCCAGATATATACATAAAGTCTACCTTTCAGACAGCTCGTCTGCCATGAAAGGTCAGGCTGTTTACTGTGGCAGGTTCTAACAAAGACACGGTGTCGAGAAAAATAGGCTTTTAAATCACAGAGAAAACAGACGTACATCTAAAAACACTTGCAGCCGTGTCCTGTGATGTCTGCGAGTATCTTATTCCAATATCTCACCTCCAGTGGAGAAAATACAAAACATGAATATTTAATAGACACATTTTTTTTTTTTAAAAGAGCGAAGGAGTACACAATCCACGCAGCTACTTTATAATTAGCTGACAAACCTGACAATAACCACAGCAAGTGGCTGCAGCGTTAGATTAAACAATGTTCTGTAGTTACCAGCCACGACTGCACACTCCAGTGCTTGGGGAGTGCACTCGCACACACATACACACACTCATACTCATGTCAGACACATGCACACACACCCTCCGCTTCCACGGCTGCCACAGTGCTGCACCGCTGTAGCTCTTGACAACACTCTAATTGGTAATTATTCACATGCCCCCCTCTTGGGGACCGGTAATCCTAATGAAAATGCCTCAGTGTCTGGTGCGCAGACAGGTCTTTAATACACACACAAAAATGGGCTAACACATACAAACGCACACGCCAAAGCTCCAGCGGTGTAATGAAGAAAGCCATGTGAGCGTGACGTTCTCCGGGTCAAGAGCAAATCAAAGGTTAAGGGTTGAAGATGGAGCTCACTTTGGAGCCACAAGCACTTTCTCATTCCAAGACATCGCTTTGTCAGAACTCAGCAGCTCTGCTGTATTTGAAGTACTTCCAGCACTTTTTCTGAACCTTCTGAAATCAGGCTGAAGTAGTGGCATCCTTTGGTTTCTACGTCTACTCTTACAAGATTTAAGTAAGCATGAGTTTTTATTGGAAGTTGAGCTGGAAAAGGGTCCAATTTGGCAACTGTGGACAATGGAAGCTGGTGCTGTTGGATTCAAGCTCTGCATCTGTATAGTCAATATCGTTTTTGTTAGAGCCAAAAAATGTTGGCATTTCTGTGACACTTATCTTGCCTCCAAGTTCGTTAATCCCCCCCACACACACACACACATTGTAAATGCATGATACTGCTTGAGGCCCTGCAATAGACTGACGTCCTGCCCAGGGTGTACACCACCTCACGCCCTATGATTGCTAGGAAAGGCTCCAGCCAACCCCCCCTTCCCCCTCATGATCCTTAATTGGAATAAGTGGGTATAGAAAATGGATGGGTGGACTGATGATACTGCTTAAGTGTTGAGGACCCCAGTGGAAAAAACCAGGAGAACACCTACGCTTCACCTGGCTGTGGCAGACAGATTGTTACTTTACAGATGTGTGGATGGACCCATGGTCTGCCTGGGTGGTTGCCATCCAGGACCCACATTGGTTCCATGGTGTTGTGGATGCAGTGAAGTGCAACAGCAGCGCATGCTCCCAGACTTTATTTGCATAAATCCAATGTTGTCTTTCTTGGCACCAGGTTTTCAGCAAAATGTATTGCAAATTCCTTTTGGGTCCAATCTTGGTCATGCACTTTTTAATTACTCTTTATGTGTTATGAGCAGAAAACACCATCAGGGGCATGGGGTTGATTTTGCTCACATATGCCGATGATACACCACTATACTGTTCATGTAACAGTACCTGTCTTTGAATTACCTATTTTGTTGCACTGGCCAAATTAATGTCTATTTAGCTTGAACTGAACTTTGGAGAGACTGTAATGTTTTTGCCATGTACAGAGGAGGGACCCAGGGTAGAGAGGGAGAAGGATGCTGAGGATGGAGTCACCAGACAAGAGGAGGGAGATGAAAGAGGACGTTTAACAAGTAGTTGGTGTGACAGAGGAAGATGCAGACAACAGGGTGAAATGGAGACAGACAATTTGCAGTGGCACCACTTAACGGGAGCACTCAGAAGTAGTAGCAGTAGTAGTAGTAGTAGTAGTAATAGTTGTTGTAGTATGAACTGGATTTTAGGTTCCTTGAAAAAAAATATACAGTAATTTTTTTTCTGAATAAAATTTATTCTGCTCGGACATTAGGTCCCAGTCCAAACAGAGTTATAAAAACTCTTAGTGCTAAATCAAGTTGTTCAACTCTGATGAACTTTTCTAATATACTATGATAGAGCTGATTTTAATCTGGGTTTATATAACCTTACTTTACTCCAAAGTGCAGAATTTGCTATATAGGTTTTCTTTTTCTTTTTTTTCTTCTCAAAATTAAATTTTCCTAATTTGGTATTGTTTGACTTATCTAATGCACTTAAGTCACACTTGCTGGACTTAAACAGGAGTAGGCAGGGCTTCTGTAATCCATCCTGCTTGTCTGCATACAAAATAACTAAAAAAAAAAGTGATGGATAGATTTTGGAAGGAGATGGGATGAAATTGGGATTAAATCTGTCTGAAAATTTTTCCTTGTAGCTCTTACTTTGAAACCGCAAGATTCCATTTGATCTGAGAACCCATTTAATGACATCAGAAAGCTTTAAAATTTACACCAACACTCGGTGGATTGTTTTCCAAGGAGCGATCCATAGACTGTTGTGGAATATTCCACATGGTCTGAATCAGGAATATGCCTGAATCTTCATGTCGAATTATTTCCACTATGATGTGATTTGGTCTTTGCAGCAAATCTACATTCACAAAACCCACATAAGTGCATGCAGGGTGGACTGGGTGAATCAGCTCCATTTCTAATGTTAAACACATATTTATCTTGCAGAATGATGAATATGAAACCAGAAACTCGGGCAGTTTTCTTTGAAATACTAAATTAATTTTCTCCTTGTAAGGTGGCCAAGTACCAATAAAAGTTTCTAAAGGATGTGAATCACATTAATTATGTTCAACTAGGAAGTGGACCCATACTGTTGAGTCATAATCACACTTGACACAAAATGAGTCACAGCATATCGTTAATGTCGGCTTTAGTGTCGTTTCTGCAGAATGCAATTTTTAGATCCAATGTGATGGCTACAAAGGGCTTTGCTGATTGCTGTCACGCTATAATCAACTCATTTGCATGTCATCGCGTTTGATGGAGTGGATTACTTGGCTCAGGATTTTGTGACATAATATCGGGGTGGATCACGGCAACAGCCAGAAAGATGACAAGAGATTGGCAGAGAAAGAGCTGTGAGAAAATAGCTGAGGAAAACAAACTCAAAGTACAAAGTTGACTGCAACTTCTTAAAAAAAAAAAAAAAAAGAAAAAAATCCTCTGTTTCTCTCAGTTTAGACCAGTGGTTGTCTCACCGGGAGGTACACAGCTATTACAACGCCAGAGGGAGTTTTTCTTTAACATCGTCGCCTATGTGCTTGCTCGGGGGTTGGTGAGGTTAGACCATACCAATGTGAAGTGCCTTGGGGCGACTTATGTTGTGATTTGTTGCTATATAAATAAATTGATTTCTACAAGGGGCCAACAACTGGGGAAATTGGATCTGTAACAACTGACCAGTCAACAGGAAGTCCCACCTCTTTTCCCCCAAAGGTCCACCACTGTGAACTACTATGTGGCTTTTGCATGGACTTAAAGCCCTGGTACCAAGTCAAGTCAAGTCTGGGAGCATGCGCTGGTGCTGCGCTTTGCCCCATCCACGACACCACGCAGCCACCTTGGGTCCTGGATGGCAACCCCCCAGGCAGACAACTTGTCCACTTCCACATTCCTAAAATAACCATCTATCTACCACAGCCAGGTGAAATGTGGGTGTCCCCTTGGCCTTCTCCAGTTACTGGGGTCCTCAACACTCAGGCACCTGTGTGCTGGATGATGCACAGAGAAATGGGCCACATCACCAAAGAGTTAGCCAGTGTAGTGAATTAACAACCAGACTTACTTAGAAGACGATCTGTCTTTTTTTTTTTTAAACGCTCATCGTATCTATCATCATTAAAGAATGAGTAATAAAATTGCCATCTCTGAATAGTAACAGATATTGTGACCACATTTCATAATTCAGTATAATTCCATTTATTCACACAATGCCACATTGTAATATAAGATGCTATGCTAAGGTTTAAACCTCACCTACCCCCTGAGAAAGCACACTGGCAACAATGGTAAAGAAAAACTCCATCAGGTTTTTTTTTGTTTTTTTTTTATTATAGGAAAAAAAAACCTCAAGCAGACCAGACTCATTGGGGGGACCATCCGCTTTGGTCATATGAACGAAAACAAAACAACAAACTAAAACAAAAGCTAAGATATACCTGTTCAGTCTCGTGGTCTCAAAGATCGTTGGTTCAAAAGACAACCAAGAGGTGAAGAGCAGGTTCGCAGTAAAACGGATAATTAGTAAGACAGTATTTTGACCACATGATGATTCCATACCCCACAGGCACATTCCAGATTGAAATTTTGTACTTTGTATTTTACTTTACATAGCGGAAAGCTTTCATAGTCATTCTGCAGTGTTTTAATTAGAGTTTCTGAGAGTGTAAACAAGGATGGCTGATTTGAAAGAACAAAAATCCCTTAAATCTGGGCACAGATTATACATCTGTGATTGAAAAACAGTACATTTATAATGCAGGGGATTTTCCTTTAATTTCCTCTTTATTTCATTAGCTCCAGTTGTGATAATATTCATTTGTCAGCATAAGAATCACTCTTAGCAGGACCTTACTGAATTTTGTCTTTTGTTTTTATCATCTCATTATAGAGTGCTTTAGAGTGTGATATCAAAACTTGTAGATTTGAGTTTGTGGAGTTGAGTACTTCTTCCATCATTGCTTCGAGACATAAAAAGAGAGTGAAGGGAGTTTATGATCTGCACAGATTTTGTGAAGCCTGTGCTGTGAAATGCAATTGATTTTTTTTTTTTTTTAACCAATATGAAACAATGCAAAAATAACCCCGAAGGAAACAGCAGTGATGAGATTGTACAGTAGATGTTAACTGGCAAAGCAGATTCAAGACACGCTGTGTCCTCTTATCCCCTAATAATAATAATAATAATAATAGTATAAAGAAGAAATGGTCATGCTTTCCATTAATGCCCTTATAATAGGTATTAGTTGATGGTAATAAGCCTCATAACTCCTTTACACTGCTTATTAATGTTATATGTCTGTTACATTACAGTAATTAAACATTCATAAGCATCTGAGAAATCTGTTAACAGTTTTTACACTGAGAAGAACTCAAAAAATGAATAAACTGTTATGAGTTTCCTGTAATTGTTTGTGAAAGCATTATCAGCGCATTTTCTTTGCTGATGAAGGTTCTCAGTCATCCAGGTAAGAAAAGGTTTCGTTAAAAGTCAAAAGTTTAGTCTGCAGCAATTTGACGTTTTGTTGGTATTCAACAATTTTGCCAGCCACCCACTTGCATGAGTTAACTTTTCAATATTTATTGAATTTACCTAACTTTGAATCATCTAAAAGTGCTTTATAAATAATAAAGTGTAGCTTAGCTAATAAATCATTGTTTTACCATTATAAGCTTTTTTCCAATGCTTTAATGAGATCGAAACATAATTAGCGATGCATTTAGCTGTTAACTATGCATTTATTAAAATATTTAAAATATTAAAGATTTTTATAATGTAACTATTTTGGAGCTACTGATTCGAAAGTGAGAGCAATGACTTATAATCAAACACAAATGTGCTTGTGATGTGATATTATTAACACTTATATAGCATTATCAATGACATTAATAAGCTTGACATAAGGACTAATAAAGGCCTCATTACCAGTTAACTACTGCTTATTATGAGGACCCAACATTTAATATGACAACCTCCAAGAGGCCTGAAAAGTCCTGCTAAACTCCAAATGGGGTTTTTGATATGAGAATGTACGGTGTGCTGTAAGTAATATCAAAAGGAAACATGGATTGTGCACCACACAAAAAACAATATGGAGTTGATGAATAATACATGAGCCTATAGGCAGGCTGAAAAAGAAAAATGAGAGCCTCTATGAAAAGGGGGAGGTGAGGCAGTGAAAGAAAAATAATGGAGAAAGAACAATGAGATTGTTCTCACCAATACAATGGAGACCTTATTTAAAGTTGACTTAGTCACCAATAAATATTTAATGTTAATTCAAAATTGTGGTGAACTTTAAATGACAACAAAAAGTTTAAAATGTGTGATGTGCATTTTTTAACAGCACCTGTATGTCACAGACATTGGAAAAGATGAGCAACATATCACAATTTTCTCTGAGATTAACATACAAGATTCTACGTTCGCGTTTTTATTTTCAAATGTTGTTCGAAATGCAAAACAGAAGTTTCAGTTTAAAAAAAGCATATCTTTTAACAAGAAGTTGAACCAACAAACATAATAATACTCACTTAAAAGCAGCTCTCCGATCATCTGTCTGAGCTGTCAGAGACAATTAGGTTTAACGTTAAACATTATTACTATAAGACGGCAGTATACCCTCAAAGAAATGTGAAATTGTGTTAACTGTAGGACATTGGATGTAGGACATTGGAATCTTGCGTGAGCCACCATGGTTACGTGTCAGACGTGACACCGACAGCCATTTTTAAAGAACTCCTTCAGCTAGCTTCTGAAGTCATGTGACGTTTGCACATACAATGCAGAATTCTGGAGACATTTCCTTTGTGAATCTCAAATTCGTCTCTCTTTGCAAGTCTACTGCTGGTTGCTTTTACATGCTACTGTTTTGGAGAATATTGCAACAGAGTAGCACCGGACAGAGTGTTCCAGATCTGTCAGATACCAACCGGCAGCCATTGTGGATTACCAGAAAATATAACAGTCGTGTCAATGTGCCAGAGTGTTTATTCTGAGCTCTTCTGTGCCGCAGACAGCCTGATATATGGGTGTAAATTAGCATTTATCAATGGCATTGATCCCAACTTCATTTCCAGAAATGATTTCAGCACAGACGAAGCAACATGGACAGAAATATTGTATTTTGACAATGTTGGTTCCCTAGTCTCTCCATCCAACCTTGCATAACTTACAAAGGTGTTGAAGCTCACACTCTGATGGAAAATGATGGAAAATTCTTGCCAACCTCACCATTTGTGTGCCGCTGTGTCCATGCTCATTAGGTTTGAGCAGTCATTTAATATTTTACAATGACGATAACTCATGAAATCTAGATAAGGCTTATACAGCTTAGGGTGACCAAACATCCTGTTTTCCCAGGACATGTCCTGTTTTCACGTCCTGTCCTGGTCATCCTGGGGTTTTTTGTTTTTTTTTTGAAAGTAATGAAAATGTCCTGGTTTTCATTGTGCCATTAAATTGAGTAAACTTTGAGTATCATTTGAGTATCTCATTGCCGGGCCGAGTGTCCTGGTTTTTGGTCATCAAAATATGGTCACCCTAAAATAGCTAGGCTAGTAGGCTATGAACTTGATATAAAGTGCTCAGAACACATGCTGATATACGGCAGATTCTGCTCCTTTATGTTTGCCCTGGTGATCAAAGCCTACCTGTCTCTGGTTTTTTGACAGATCTTGCACCGGTTTTCATTGATTTGTAACAACTGCCAGCAACAGACAGAAGGATTTTCCTTAGGCTCTGTCTCCACTATTTTCATAATCCAGAAGAAGAAGTAAGTACTATATACATCCTGAGGTTCATTGGTGCTTATGTACAATTCCCCCTTGACAGAATACCAGTCTGACATAAGCTACCTCAGTCAAGGCTGGTACCCATTTTCAACTGGGTGGACTGGGACAGTGCAGACCAAGTGTCTTGTCAAAGGACACAGAAAGTTAGAATGACCAGAAAGCAAACCCAATTCTACATGTAGGTACCCCAACTGCTTATCCCACAAAAACCACAAACATTATGATATTCACCCATGTAAAATTACACAAAAATGAAATTCAGTTGTATTCAGTTTATTTATATGGCGCCAAGTCACAACATGTCACGTCAAGGAGGTTCACAAGAGTAAGGTCTAACCTGACCAACTCCCCTGAGAAAGCATGTAGGCAAAAGTGATAATTACAAACTTCCTCATATGTCTTTGAAGAAGAAACCTCCTGCAGATTAGACTCAGAGGAGTGACCAACTGCTTAGGCCATTCTAACAATAAAAAAGACCTGGGGTCTCATGTACAAAGACTTGCGTGGATTTCCTACTGAAAAATGGCGTACGCCAAAACTCAGTGGATCCAAGCGCATTCCGTTTGTACATCCCAATCAACGCGGAATTGAGCCCACATGCACACACACACCAAGCTCCTCCCTTTCCATGCCCCTATTTAAATATGCAAATTCATGTAAATAGGCCCTGGGAGCTGGGAATCCCCACTCCGTCAGATAAGTCAACATGAACACAGAAAAGAATTTATACTGAATGTGAGCTACAGATGACTGGACATGACGTGGAGACATGCAGGGATAGTTTATTTGGTACCTTTGCAAACGGAATAAACATGAAACGGAAAAAATTTTAGTGGGAGCATGTGTGTGTGTGAGGTTGCTGTGATCTCAGAGCAGTGCACACACATGGAAAGAAATTAGGTGCACCAGCTTACAGTGTGTGACATTCACAACTTTACACACGCATTTATTGACAAATACTGAACACAGGGAGACAATCGGGGGCCTGTTAAGAATCTGCAGCTCTAGTATCACCATCAAGAAAACGAAAACACATTAATAATAATAACAAAAAACATATTTAAATGTGCACATGCCCAAATCTGCCCGCACTGGTTTTCCCACGCAGCCATCCATCGCGCACTGTGCCAGCCTGCCTGTTCCCACCCCAACCCAGTGCATTTGCGCATCACATATGATTTGACCATTGATGGAATGAAATTATTTCCCATTAACAAAAACAAATTCATCATGTGATGGTACCTTTATAGCAATATGTGTGCAGTCAACAGCTCTGATTACATTAGGGAAACTGGCTCTCGCTGCAAATTGCGCTGTAATGTTGGAACATGATGTACCTGGATGACATTCGGATGATTGCGTTCCACACAGCTGGCATGGCTCGGCACAAGGTTGACTGGTACATTCCTGACCAATCGGCCAACTCCCGCTAGAATGCCCCTGTTGCCAGGAAGCCCAGTGTGGTCAGCACCCGTGTGGGCACAGACAACCGCCTGGCTCTTCGCCATATTGTGCTCTGGGTCGGCCGCAGTTCTGCGCGCAACTCCAGT
>CABFOU010308715.1:0-11235 GCA_900660325.1 Opsanus beta
ACGGCTGGTGTGGTTCGGGGAGCCGGTCGACCCGCTCGTGTGGCTCGTGGGGGGGAGGTCGACCCGCTCATGTGACTCGGGGGGGGGGGGGCGACCCGTCCATTCGAACCTGGCCAACCATCTGTGTCTCCCGAACACTGCGCAAATTTTTCGTGTCGCCTGTTCAGCCTGATTTGGCCTGTTTCGGCCACATTCGGCCGATTTCGCCCAACATCGTGTTATGTGTGAAGGGGCCCTAAGGATTCAGTTGAAGTCCTGCAGACAGCTGTCTGCTCGTTGTTCCAGGTGTAATCCGGCAAGACTTCAAAATCAGTCAATTTGGCAGGAGTTTGCTTGCAATCTGGGTGGAGTACTTGCAAACATGGACACAAGAAATGAGCTGAATAGAATTAACACAGACTTCTAGACAGCCTATATGCAGTGTATCTTTTCATGATCTGAGTTATTCAACAAATGATGTTTTACAAAACAATTATTTCTCGTTTTCACTGACTCACCTGCAGATAACCCAAATATCATAAAAAAATATTTCTGTTTGACTCGTAACATGGGGACCTCTTAATTTCAGATGAGTTTCTGCCCCTCTCCTGGATGCTTACTAATGACCTAAGGTGATAACTGAATGTCTTTGATACTCGATCTCTCCAGAGGATTCTTTGGTACCAGTGGAATGACTTTGTGTCAAATAAGCGGAGTCTTTGGGAGACAGTGATGAGGCGTACTACTTGCACTGTGAGGGAACATCAGCTGCGACACTACATCCATGTGGCGTGCTTTCCTTAGCATGATCCAGCTTACAGGTGCCTCAGTGTTCTGGAGCTATAATCGTCCAAGGGCACGTCCATATGTCTGCTTGCTGTAGTAGATAGATGCTAGTTTTAGGAGGTAGAGGACTGGGACTGGGTGTCTGCCTGGGTTGTTGCCAACCACAACCAATGGAGGTACCGTAGTGTGTTGGTTGCAGCGACGTGCACCACCAGCGGTCCAGTCCAGACCCAACCTGGGTCCTCACTGTCACTTTTGACAGTTGTCTTTTAGTTATTGGTTTTGTCACTTTGCCTATACAACGTTTTGGATTTTGCCACTTGGAGATTTTTGTCACTGTCACTTTTGACAGTTGTCTTTTAGCTATTGGTTGTGTGATGAGTGATTCCTACCATAACATCCTCTCTCTGTATTCATTAGTGTGGTTACGTTGAGTGTTTGCATTAAAAACGCTGGAAAAGAAAGAATAAGGGAAAGGTCAGTAGTTGTTTTAGGTTTGCTGGATTTTGCCGTGGGAAGAATGTTTATTTCCTGCACAATAAAGTCTTGAGTACATACTTGATACTTTATTGTATTCTCATGTGTCTAACTGGAACACAGTTTAGCGGTAATAAAGACCACACTGTTGTGTAACTCCGCCACTTAGCAAATGAAACTCTTGTACTGAATTGTAACAGAGTGGAGCTTCACTTTATTTATGGTCTAATGAAGTCGTGCTCCTTCTCCTGGAGCCGGTGCAGAGCTGAGGCATTGGGGCGGGGGAGCTGGCGGTTATCAACAGAGCCTGAAAGCGGAGAGCTGGTCTCTGGAGAATCTGTTCACATCATCCTGAGCAGCAGAGGAGCGCTGATACTGACTCTCTGCTTCTACCTTTTCAGAAACTCTGCTTTCACATTTCCCTTCAGAGCGGCCACTTTCCATCTTTACACGCCTTTCATATTTCACAGTGCTTATTGCTGTCTGTCTGAGCTTAAGTGTACATGCTCGTGAGTATTTGATTGGCTTTCCATGTTGAAGTGTGTGTGCTTTATGATGGCATTCTTCTCCACGTTTGAAGATTTCCCATGTGCATCCACACGCACGCCTCTCGTCACGTGCACACAGACGCACAAACACACAGGGCATTTTGTTTAGGTGATTTAATTTAATTGCCTTGCCAAAAACTTCTTGAAATGCCACAAACGCTGCAGTATTCTTTGGTATGCAGTACTTATAATTAAAGCTTTAGACAGTGTTTGTGTAACCAGCTCGATTTCTCCTCCACTCCCTTCGAAATTCCTTTTTTTTTTAGCTGACTTCTATACAGTTACAAGATAATAAAGGGAATGCCAGGAGGTTTAGCCAAACATCTGTTTAATGGACTTCTTCCTGACCTAACACTGTGGGAATGATGGTGATGCTTTAAATCAATTGTCTCAAATTCACATTAGCTCTGGGTCAGATTGTTCTCTCTTAAGCAGCTCTCACTCTTGACTGAGTTTGACGTTGAATTTTCCTGACTGGCACCTCAGCACAGCTTGTGTGTGCTGGGGGGGAGGTTGGTTTCGTGCTCAACAAGTCGGGAAAGGTCAGATAAACTCATGCGGGGTTTGAACTTGTTCAGAATTTTCAGAAACTTGGCCAGACTCCCAGCCGTGTTAACTCGCTCCAGTTCGTCTCTGAGCGAGCCGGTGCAGGCACGACTCAAGTCTGCATCCAATTTTCACACTGAGCACGGAAAGAATTACCCTGAGATATCAGGAGTTGACGGCGTCTACACCACGTTTTCCTGGAGTTACATCAAGTTGTGCTGGGGTTAGCCTGGGCCATCCTGGGGCTGAGGTGTCTCGGAGTCCACCGAACTGTGGGGAAAAAATTTGGTTTCCTGACTTTTGAGTGGTGTGTCTGCTCGGGAGGAGTTCGAATAGGCCAAAGTCTGCCAGTTGAGAGCTGATTGGGGTGAACAGCTTAAGTGCAGTAAGTTGTAACCTGGCCCATTACGGCGCAAAACTCGGCCACATGTGAGCGCTGCTGTATGGCCCTTCAGACTCCTTTTCTCTTTGCAGATTTTAATGGGTATCGCTCACATTACACTTAATAAAATTAATGATAGGCTATCCAAATGCAGGCAGCACTGTTGCCTCACAGCAAGAAGGTTGTGGGATCGCTTCCCACTTGCGGACTTTCTATGTGGAGTTCTCCCCATGTTTGCGTGGGTTCCCTCTGGGTGCTCTGGCTTCCTCCCAAATCCAAAGAAAATTTAAATTGACCGTTGGTGTGTGTGCAAGTGTGAATGTGTTTGTCTGTCTATATGTGGCCCTGCGATAGACTGGCGCCCTGTCCAGGGTGTACCCCGCCTCATGCCCTATGACTGCTGGGATAGGCTCCAAGCCCCCTGTCGCCCTTAGTTGGAGTAAGTAGGTATAGAACATGAATTAGTGAATGTCCAAATGTTTGTGGTACTATGGTACTACGAAGGAAAAAAATTAGAAGTAGGCAAAACAGGAAAAAATAAATGTGAGGCAGAGTCTTGTAAATATCGTACCTGTTAGTCAGCAGTTTAAGAGACCAGCTTTAAGTCCTCTCTTCATGCTTCTTGTGTACATGTTTTATATTTACATATTCACTCTTTTTTTTTTTCATTGGCTTTTCCTCAGGTGGCTCAATGGCCCAAAAAGGAAGAGGAAGAACAGCCAATGTTCGGTGAAGAGTATGACTGGTGAGTAACTGGCAGGTGTTGTTTTGATAGACACGGACTCAAACTGAAGTGGCTGATGGGATCTAAAAGTTTCTGTCTTACTTGAACTGTTTTCAAAGACATATCTTTGCTTTGATTTTAAAAAAAAAAAGAAAACTTTCCTAAATGCATTTAGCCATTTATTTAGAAAAAAACAAACATTTTCCCAGTATATTTTGATTTTGATATATTTTTGTATGCGTGGAAAAAGAACATTAAAGGAGTCACGCTTGCCAGCAGTACGTGGCTGGTTGCTGCCTTCTATACATCGCAGTTTGAATCTGTCGTCTATAAAGAGAAAATGCAAAATGTCTTGGCGTTTCTCGTCAATGAATGAATACTGCTTTGCCTGCTTTCTTGTCGGATGCAGCGTACTCTCGCTCTAACTGTTTACTCCAAATCCGTCGCGCTGAAAGAAGAAAGCGAAGAGGCAGACAGATGTTGAGGTAGACGAACACGAAAACAGAAACCTGAATGTACTGCAAATTCTCCTTCGACTGTGCAGGTCCAAACAAAAGATGCGGTTCCCAGCAGTCTGCCTCATGGCTGGAAGTTTATATTCATATTCTACCCACCATGGTGTGTTTAAATGGGGAAAGTATGACAATATGTCTGTCTGAGGGGCAGACAGTGGCATGGTTGTGTGAGGTCAAATAACATGTATGATGATGTCAGCGGTTTGCTATGAGAGGCTGGACTCTAAGCCAGAGTACACACGGACGACTAATGTACATACTGTCACAGAGTCAGACGTAAGTTTACATACACTTTGGTTAAAAACCTTTTAAACTCACTTTTCTCCTACTGCACATGTTCCATTTTATCAAACAATATGTGCCAAATCGGTTAAAATATATACTTTGTTTCCATATAAATTTACTTACAAATAATAGTTGTCAGCTTTTCAGTGTCTCACCAAGCTACAGTAACTGCTTCTTTCAAAAGCATATAAGATTCCAGAAATTTATGGAATTACTTATAAAAGCTTCTGAATGGCTAATTGGCATAATTTGGTGTTTGCTGTGGATCCCTTGGCTCTGTTTAATGGTTTACTGTGGATCCAGTGCATTCTTGTGGTTAATAGTGGCAGGAAGTGCTGGGGGGCTTAAGAATTAAAGTGGGACATCTCAAACAAATTTTATTACTCCACAAGTCCAGTTCCTTCTGAGAAGTGATCTCAAAAAGATTCAAATTCATGGTACCACAAGCAGCTAAACGTGTGACCAAACAGACCTTACGTCATTGAGAAAGCAGGCCTAAATTAATACCTAGATATTAACACACTGTTTTCAAAAGGTCCATGAGAACCTCAGGATCACAGCTAAGGATGTAATGGAGTTGGAGGCATCAGATCGAAATGTGATATCATGCACCTTTAAGAGAGCATCCTATTGCCAAAATGTAAAGGCTTTTCGACCACAGATGAAGTCATTACTTGAACATGGGGCAAGCCATTACTGGAAACCTTGGTTTTATTCTTTATAATTAGAGAAGCTGTTTTGTGAGTGAAGATTCATAGCTTCCAAACAGGAGAATCATTAAACTGCTCTTGAGCACCTTACTGAATACCTTTAGGTCTCTTCTGAGGATCTTTGGGTGCTGCTGGAACGACTTTGTGTCAAACGAATGGTTACTTCAGGAGACTCGGATGAGGGGAATCACTTGCATCATAAGGGAATGTAAGCTACGACATTTTGACAGTGTGGCACATTTAGGTTAGCATAATCCAGTGCGTAGGGGCCTCAGTGTTGATGACCCCTGCAACTGGAAAAGGCCAAGGGGATGTACACGCTTCACTTGGCTGTGGCAGATGGATGGGTGCTTTCAAGAGGTGAGAATGGACCAGGTGTCTGTCTGCATGGTTGCCTTCTGGGACCCAAGGCAGTTCTGTAGTGTAGGATGTGGCAGTGCGCAACACAAACACATGCTCCCAGACCTGACGTTGAACTACTCTTGAGCAAGGTCCTTAATCCCCAAATTGCTCCTGGTGTGCAGCGTTGCACTTTGCATGGCAGCACCCTGACATCAGCGTGTGCTTGAATGAGTTAATTGTAAAGTGCTTTGAGTGTCTGCGTCAGATGGAAAAGCACTGTAGAAATGTACAGAACTGTACAAACATTTTAAGAAAGTGCTTTTAAGCACCTTGCAAGGCAGCTACTCACATTGGTGTGTCAAGTATGCATGATGGGTGGGTGAACACTAGCAATTATTGAGCAATCAACACGAAAAATGAAAGGAGCTAATGACAGTAAATTTAGGGGTCATTTTACAAACAAATCACTTTTACAGCCAGGATTCTTTAGACATGTCAGGGGATGATCACCAAAGATTTCCAAGTCACTGAATATTTTTTTGACTAAATTTGCATCAGTCATTAAGAAAAGCAAACAGAATGGTACTGGATAGAAAATCTCAATAACTAAGTGACCAGGAGACCAGTGATGGAAGCCACCAAGACACCCAACACTCGGCTCCGCCTTGACCGAGATGCACTGTTGATGATCTAAAATAGACCTTTTGCATATTTAAAGTGAAGCAGTGTGTTAATTTACTTTTAAAACATGCATTGCGCTCTGTGCGAATCTCAGAAACAGCACAGACAGAGGAACAGTGCACTTTTTTTTTGTGAATCGGGTTTAATTTATCCCATACTGACCAATCAAAAATTGCCTTTATCAGGCCAATTCAGACTGGATTTGATCAGAACGGGGAACCCCTAGTGTATTTATATGCCCAGTTCTGATCTATGCATCACCAGGGTGCACGGCGGATTTATCAGTGCGTCTTTTGAGGAAATCAGTGCTGGAAAGCTGCACTCTGCACCCTGAGGAACATCACTGCACCCCGACAAACATGCGGATTAGCAGCCTGATATTATGTTGTCAAGCTTGCACAGACAAAATATTTACCGTAGTATGCTCAGACACTTCTCTTCCCGTTCCTGGTTTTTTTGGCGGGGGAGTTGGGAGACCTGCTATTGGAGAGGCCGTAGCAGGGTCAGAAAGCTGCAGCAATATTGATTTTGGGCTTGGCTTCCAGAGCGCACCGCAGCAGATGGTTTTGGGATCCGGCTGTTGCTGCTCGTCCTGCCAGCACTGAGGCTGTCATTTTTCCTTTTATACCATGTTCTGTTGTCTTTGTTATCCTTCATTTACGGTTTTCCTCTTCTTACTGCCCTTTTACCACATCTTCTCTCCACTCTTTTAGTTATTCCTTCCACTTTTATTTATTTCTGCATTTAAAATGTTGCTTGTGAGCCATCACTCTCAGCCTTATAGCACTTGTCTTTCTTCATCCGTCTTTCCCACGCTCTCTTTCTTTCCCTCCCACTCCTCTCAAATGTGTAATAAACCCAAAACACAGCACTCTGAAAGTGACATTGTCAGTCACACACAGTCCTGAAAGGTTCTGCACCAAGTTCAAGGATTTGTCTGTGTGTATTATTCGAGATAAAAACACACTGCGTTGTGTATTTATTTGTGTCTTGCAGTGTGCCATCTCCTCCCCCTCTCCATTTCTCAGCTATATATCATATGCAATGGCTGGAAATCTGCTATTTCCTGTGTCTCTGTGCTCACTCCCTCAGTCTGGCCAGCCCTGCAGGCAGTATGGAAAAAGAACAAGCCGTGCTATTCTGTGCTATTCCTGAGTTTAACACACAACAGAGAAAAGGGGAATTTTAAAGAAAGGAGAAAAAAAAATCCCAGCATATTTAAATATACTGGCAATGCGGTTTGAATGTTGCATTTGTGCCTAATAATTTAAGTAAGGATCATCTTTCTGAGATTGAAGGAGTTTATGCAGAGGTTAAAATCTAATCATGAGGCCTATAAATCATGACTCATAAAAGTAGATGTGCTGGCCTGCAGCCTTTCTAACAGTATTGAAAACAGTGACTACAGTTCATAACAAGTTAGGCCAAAATAAGTTTAAAAAATCACTTGTTAGATTAGGCCTAAGCAGCAAGGAGAGGTGTGGGGGATGAGTCTGAAGATTTGTAAGTATTTTGTAGGTGATGTCAAATAGTTTGTGGGAGTGAAGGTGGTGCCAGAAGGAGGGCAGAAAGGAAGAACTAATGAGAAACCTCATAAAAAAATAACTTCATTTGCATAGCTCTCAGGTCAGACATTTCATAAAGTGTTACAACGTCAGAATATATTAAAACACATTTTAAAAGCAATCACAAAGATGGAAAAAAACAAGCAAATGAACATAAGAACAGAGAATACAAGTAGAATGACCAATACTATACTTTGTACAACACAAAAACCCACAGTAACTAAAAAAAAGATGCCTGACTTTTTAATGTTAAAAAGACAGAGTGAACCCGCTTTCTGAGACCACAAGGCGTGAGCTGGCACATAAGGTTTGATAAGTTTTGTCAGATAAAAGGGTATATAACCACTCAGTATTTTATGTGTCAACAGTAAATTCATAAAATCTGCTCTTGCATTCACAGGAAGCCAGTGATGGGGGGCCAACACAAGTGTGGTGTAATCACACTTCCAAGTTCTAGTTAAAATTCTTGCAACCGTATTCTGAATTGTAGGCTAGAAAATAATAAATTATGGTAGTCAGTTCTGGAAGCCACAAAAGCATGAATCAGTGTTTGAGCATCAGCTATAGACAGGATTGGTCTTATCATTGTAATGTTACGCAAATTAAAAAATATCTGTCTCCTTCACATTGGTAATATGCAGGTGAAAGGATAATGATGGATGGAAAATCACAGACTTTTAACTCTTTCACTATGATGAGTCAGTCACTTTCCCAGAGATAGTGTTAAATGATCCTGTAGATGTCTCCATCAGGCAGAGCTAATACAGTACAATCACTCAGTTGTCTCAGAGTTCAAAAATAGAAAATTAGATGGCACCCAGCTTTTCACTGCAGCTGACAGGTCTCCAGTTTTGCAGTGTGAGAGACATTACAGATATAAACAGGCACGTACATCTGCATGTCATCAGCATAGCAGTGAAAGTCAATCCCACAGCTATGTATAGTCTGACCAAGCAATACTCCATAAAGGGAGAGTAGTAAAGTTGTAATGGAGTGAATGCAAATGTTCTCTTGTTTTCTGTTAGGATACATCCCCAGCTACCTCGAGAAGGATGAGCCATGTGTGGTATGTGGAGACAAAGCCACAGGTTACCACTACCGCTGCATTACCTGCGAGGGCTGTAAGGTATGGACAGACACACACTTTTTAATACTTCATTCTGTCCATTAATTTTTTGCTTGTTCTTTGCCAGATCACAGTGTTGGCAAATCAAGTAACGTAGCACAAACGCTACTCCTCAGCTATGTCCTGCAGTAGCTTCCTTGGGCGTCCCAACAACTTGTACTGTAGATTTTCCAGCATGTTTCTGGTCTGTGTGATAGAAAACCGGAAAATAAGGATCCAAGTGCTGAAATCTTTGCTGTAAATCAAAGAGGCAATCCAAACACCCAAAGTCAAACATAGGTAGAATCTCAGAGTAAAATCGAAAGCAATTCAACAAGCAAACATAGGACAAATCAGAATTAAAAGATCAGTCCAAAAATCAGCGAACAAGACAAATAGGGAGTCGGCAAGGGTAGAATCCAAAACAGACAACAAATCAGAGAAGTAATAAATACAGGGAGCAGAGCAAATATTCTATCAGTCAAGTGTTTGGTCAGTAACTGGCAAAGACTGTCAGGTTAAAACCCAAACATGAAATATCTTTGGTTCATCCTGTCTGCAGTGGCATAGAAGTCAAAGTAAATGTAAAAATCACTGCAGGTTTTATTTGCATTTTACTTACCATCCCAACTTTTTCGAATTTAGGGTTGTAAATTTTGAATATTTCCTTATCGTTCTCGATTACCTGCAAACGTGTGACGTCACTCTGCCTGTACTGTTGCCTGTAGGGTTTCTTCCGTAGGACCATTCAGAAGAACCTCCACCCCACCTACTCCTGTAAGTACGATGGCTGCTGCATCATCGACAAGATCACACGCAACCAATGTCAGCTGTGCCGCTTCAAGAAGTGCATTGCTGTGGGAATGGCCATGGACTGTGAGTGACGCACAGATTTACATACACACCGTGCACTCACAACACAACAAACACAAGTGATAAACACGTACAACATAGAGAAGATACATACAATTGTGTCCCTATAACACTGGTGCTCCCTCTGACTTCCCTGCTTTTGCCACCTAGTGGTGCTGGATGACTCAAAACGGGTGGCTAAAAGGCGTCTGATTGAGGAGAATCGGGAGCGACGGAAGAAGGAGGAAGTGGTGAAGTCCCTGCAGAACCGTCCAGAACCCACTGGGGACGAGTGGGAGCTAATCCACCTGGTGACTGAGGCCCATCAACACACCAATGCTCAGGGCGCCCAGTGGAAACAGAATCGTAAATTCCTGGTAAGAAGATACGGGAAAACAGGAGAAGCACCTGCTGTTTTGGTAGAATTTTAATATGGGTATACTGTAATTCAACAGAAGCCCGACGCATAAGAGTTGACGTCTCTAGTGAACAAAGCTTAAATCACACTAATTAGTGCGGCAGTCACAGCAGCAGGACCGAAATGATGTTACAGCTGCCGGAGGCTGATGTGGTGGTGGTGTTGTGGTGAAGTTGTGTGTGGTTTGGGGTATGTATTTGTTCAGTGGCGCTGCCTGTGTTGTCATGTCGATTCCACAACCTAAAAATAGTGATGACATTGACGTGGAGTGCTTGTGCAACTTGCTGCTGTGACAGTTCACCACGCTACAGTTTGCACCAAGAGGATGCAGACTGGTATTTAATGTGCATCCTGCTCTGCCTATTCATTTGCCAAATTTTAAAGTGTTTGCAGACAAGCAAAAAAATAAATGAGCAAACTTGTTATGCACATTGCAAAATCTTGTAGGAAAGAGTACTTTCTTGGTACAAACACAAATGGTCTTTGGATTTTACAGAATATACTGAAGGAAGTACAATCCAAAATCAATATATCGTGCGACTTAACAAATACAGCGATGTGTTGTCACGACTGAATTCAAAGTTTTTTCAGTATAGCTCTCTCTCTCTCTTGTTCTCTTGTTGTCTTTTTTCATTCTGTCCAGAATTTAGGGAGCTTAATTTATCCTAATCCTTCTCTATAAACTAGACCTAATTTGTTTCTATTGATACCTTAAATCTTTATTTTCTTTCTTTCTTTCTTTCTTTGTTTTTTACTTTTGCTGAATCTCAGTGGCTCGTCTTACTTTCTTCTCCAGATTGTCTGTTTTCTGTGAGTTTCTAATATTTGTCATGACAAATCCTCAGTCACGGCCACTCACCTGCACCCCAGTAGGGATATTGGCAGGCAGAGTCTTTTTCTGTCTTCCTCAAACTCTTTCTGCTTTTTTGGTGCTCAGAATTAACCTTGACAGCCCTGTCGCAGGTATCACTGCCTGGTTTCGGTTTGCTGCAGTTTTCTTACCTAGTGTAAGGCACTTGCGACCTGATTTATAACAAAATTAGACCAGAGCATGTAAGGAAGGTTTGTTTTTAAAAAAAATTCCACATTGGGTGGCGTTTGTGAGGTGTAGGTAGGTTGTAGATGGAAAGAAATGGAAACGAAACAAGGCTCATCTGCAGGGCCTTGAAAATATTCATGGTATAGTATGTGGCAGATATTGTAGACTGAGTTGCTAGGCAACTGCAGTATTGCTCCTGGGCGTGATGGGAATGGCACCATATGGACAATTTGGTATCCTTTGTTCACCAGCATGAGTTTTGTAAGGGGAGACCATTTTGT
>CABFOU010308727.1:0-15572 GCA_900660325.1 Opsanus beta
AGGTGTGTGCCTTTCCAAATCATGTCCAATCAACTGAATTTACCCCAGGTGGACTCCAATTAAGCTGTAGAAACATCTCAAGGATGATCAGTGGAAACAGGATGCACCTGAGCTCAATTTTGAGCTTCATGGCAAAGGCTGTGAATACTTATGTACATGTGATTTCTTAGTTTTTTTTATTTTTAATAAATTTGCAAAAATCTCAAAAAAAGCTTTCTTCACATTGTCATTATGGGGTATTGTGTGTAGAATTTTGAGGAAAAATTAATTTCATCCCTTTTGGAATAAAGCTGTGACATAAAATGTGGAAAAAGTGAAGCGCTGTGAATACTTTCTGGATGCACTGTAATACCTTATCAGAGGTTCAAGAGAGAAGCACTCAATATGAGGTGAAATCTATGAGCTTCCCTATGCAAACAAATATGACTGACTGCACAACTGCTGAACAAACTCATGAACATTAAAATAAAGCAAAGATGAGGTATTTTCAGATATACAAACTAACATTTCAAGCGTCCCCTTGCAGCTTATGCAACTGCATTTTGACTTTTGAACAATCATTTCATAGCTCAATTCAAATATAATATTTATTGAAAAAATAAAAATCATACAATACCTGCAATTTGGTGATATGATACGCAAGACATTAAGTGCAACATGCAATGTATTGCACAGTTCTATTCATATGCCTCATTTACTCATTCTCAGCATGATTGGACACCAATCCTTTATCAAAACCCAGTCTTAAAAATGCCATTTCTTATTTTGTGATTTTCCAGGACTTTATACAAAACATCTTACAAACGTGTGTTGCAATCATTAATAATCTTTGAAGCAAAGTTTCCTCAAGATTTGTTAAGGTATACGATCAATAAATAAAGTATATATATTTAATTTATTGATCATATATTGTATTGTAGACCAAGTAAGCCCTGTTAACATGATATATCATGTTAACAGGGCTTACTTGGTCTACGGGTGAAAATTCAAACTCCCAAGCAGTATGTCAAGTCACATATAAAATATCGTTTACCTTCAGCTGCTCCCATTAGGGGTCGCCACAACAGATCATCAGTCTCTATCTCACCCTGTCCTCTGCATCTTCTTCTGTCACACCAACCGCCTGCATGTCCTACCTCAGCACATCCAACATTCAAAGTCCTGACTCTCATTTCCATGTTTACATTTTGTCCTCTACTGCCGTCTCCAGACACATTCTCCGCCTCCTCTTTGCCCAACAATAGCCCAGTTTCTGCTGACACCCTGTTGGAGACTCGTGTTTAATAAAGCCGATTCTGATCTGTCCAAATATGCCTTTATCGAGCCCAAATCGGGACATCTCTAGTGAAAATAACTTGTAGGCTACTACATTATAAAAAGTTTATATTTGCAGCTCTACTACACTATGACATTTCTGTCCACGTCACTGTGTTTATGCTAAATTGAGCTGTGAAAGACATTTGACCAATACAAGTGGATCCTATGCAGTGGAATTTCTGGCACAGCATTAACACAAAAGTTACTCATGGTCTTTCTGAATGTGCCACCATGGACTCAAACTGGGAGGAAAATTATGTCAGGAAGAGCATGACCAGACCCAATGATTCAACCGTCAGAAGTATTTATTCACAATGCCAGACTTTCAGGAGTTTTTTTTTTATTTTTTTTTAAAGGCACTAGTACTTTTTGAGTATAGAAAAATGTATGTGAACAGCAGCCAAAATAAATGCAGACAGAGACAGGAGGAATCGCTTTAACTTTAGAAAGGACCAAGGCAATTACAAGGGCTTGGTGATCTGTTGTGCTGTGCTATTCTCTTACAGAATTTACATGTGAAGTTTTAAATTGCAGCACAGCAATTTATTGCCATATCTCTGTATTTGTTCAGTACAAAAAGAACACTGCAATGTAACAAGAAAATGTTGCCCTAATTTTCTTTTGTGTAAAGTAGTAAACAATCAGTAAAAGCTGGGCTGTTCCACAGCAGATCTGGTCTTTCTCCTTTCCCATCTGCCCTCTAGGTTCATTAGGTCCACAAGATCAAAGCTTATTTCTCTTGACAGTACTTCAAACAGTTTGAAATCAGGATGTGACTGGATTACAAACAAAGGAGAACTTCTCCATTTCCCTCTTCCATCTACCTCCCTCCAGACTACTATAAGTTAAGTCCATGCAAGAGTTTCGTGGTTATTTTTGGCCGACTTGCTCAGCAACCTGAACTTGCCTGTTTTTGCTGTCTTCATTTTTAAATTATTATTTAAATACGCAAAATAGATCAAACAGCTCCACAGATGTTCACATCTTGGTGGGCTGAACTTTTAAACCGGATGTTGGATTGGTTTGATCTCTGCCAGAGAGGAAGGTACAGCAAAAGGTAAAGCTGTTGACAAAATTAAATGGCACTGAGCTTTTCCACCTTGTTTATTTCTTCCTGCTCAGCTGCAAAAATAGGACAGTCAGCATTCCTCCTCACTGCATGATAGCTTTACAGGGAGAAAGCTGGAGTGAAGGAAAGAAAAAGAAAAATGCAGAGAAACTGCATCAACATGTCTTACTCACATGGCAGAGCGTAAACAAAACACATGGTAAATATGATCATTCAATAAAATTTAATCAGTAATGGATGAGAAAAATCTAATCAAATGGAAGAAATAATTTACTGTCTTACTGAATGGGGACTTGAATTTAGGACTACTAATTACAATTCCTTAACATACAGTGCTCCACAAGAAAGTTATTTGGTGATGTTTATGAGCAAAGTTCACTTCCTAGTTTATCATAATAGAATCTGAAAGATATATATATATATATACACACACACACACACACACATACATATAAATAAAAAGACTCATCTGGTCCCTACAAGGCAGACAGATTTTTTTTTTTTTTCCCCAGCCAGTCACTGTTAAAGGAAGTGGTAAGAATTCACTTTCTTCCTTATGGACAATGACAGAATGACTGGTTTTCATGATGAAGCGACTGAAATCTATCACTTGTTGAATGTGGAACTGTCGAATTTAAAGGGATTCTTCAAGCACTGAATTAGTGAATTAAGTCAACCTGTACGCATGGACAACCACTGTTATGTTGATTTATTTTTGTTTTTCATAAATTAGGTTTACCCTGTAAACAGGACATAGTGAGAGATACAATAGATGTGGACATTTTCTACAGCCATGTGATTAGATTGGGGGCGCTGACCTGAACTGTGCTGGCTCTCTTAACCACTTAAACATGAGTGAAGGATACATGTCCAGCAATGAAAACATCATAGTTATCGTTTTTTGAAGCAACAAGAGAGTTGTACAGCTATACTGGTTTGCAGCACGAGGAGATCTTCACCAACACTGTGATGGTAAAAACCTCAAACTGAACTTTTCACAGATGATTTGGATTTCCTCACTCGCCAAAGAAAACCTAACTGGAACAAGCTGTTTTCAGGACTGACTTGATCACAATGAAAGATATGATGAAGAAGAAAGAGAGAAGGAAGAAAAAAGACATCAAGAAAATGTAGGTAACATAGGTACTACCCTGTGAAACACCACCGTTTAACAGGGAGCTTTTCTGTGGAAAAATCACCCGTTATGGTGTTGGTTTGGTTATAATGCGTGCGTGTTAATTTAGGAGTTAGTTGTGGAGTTCTTAATTCAACTGAAGTCTTAGGATGGAAATATACTTACTTTTAACTATACGTACACATGCACATGACGACTGCGCATGATGGCTTTCCCATTCAGTTGAATGGGTAAGTGTGTCCAAACTTTTGATGGGTACTGAACGCAATCAGCAGTAACAAACAATGCCGGAAAGTTTTTAAGAGAAGTCGTGTGACCAAGTCCACAATTTCCCACATTTATAGGATGCATAATTAAACAGTGACAAAATATGCTTGTCAGAACAGCTGGCAAGAGATCAGTCAAATTTTAAGTTCATTTACAGCACGCAAATCTGGACGTTCTATATGGTCTGAGTACCATGTGGTGGCCTCTGGTGCACCCTGCAGTGGCATCCAGTAATGCGTATACTCCATAGGCAAGGCTGTGTACAATTACGTTCATGAGGCAGACTGTTGTCTACATGAACATGTGGTTGAAAATCAAGCATATTTCCGCCCTTAGTGGAATTAAAAGGAAAAGGAAAGCTAGAGGTCACTTTGGAAATGTCTGATGTCATTTTTGTGTGGTTTGAATGACTTTGCTTGTTTTTTTTGTTTTTAACTGGGGTGTGTTTCAAAGAACATTTGCCACTGTATTGTGTCTTTCCATACCCAACCCTCAAAGAAATATATTTAACTCGTCCACTCTTTCTACAGCCAAAAATAAAAAAAAAACAGGGGTGGGATGACTAATGAAAATCATTAGCTGACTAATCAGGTAACATTAGTCGTCGAATAGTTGACAACTAATCTTAACAAGAGTCATCAGGAGATGACATATCCCCCCCCGGTCCCCACAAATCAGTAACACAAAGTGTCGAGGAATCACCCAAGTACACCCTTATGCTAAATATGAATGAAATTGGTCAACTGGTTCTTGAGATATCACACTAACAAGGGTGGCAATGGCAATATCTTGAATATCTCGCTGTGACCTTGACCCCAAGATCATTGTAATCGACTGGTGTTGGGGATCACCCAAGCACACCCTTATGCTAAATATGAATGAAATTGGTCAACAAGCGAAAACAGACGGATGGATGGACGGACATGCTGATCGCTATATACCCCCAGTATGAAATACGGGAGGATAACAATAAATTAAGGAGATCAAATCTAAGCAGTGAAACTTCAAACTGGCTTCAATTAAAAAAAGAAGATAGAACTATGAGTTCAAAACATGATGTTAACACAGTGAACTTAGGGCTAGGCAATATGGCAAAAGTCCCACCCCCCACATACACACACACATTTTGATTGATTTTGATATTCATGACAATACATAATTTGATAATGCTGGTAATTTGAAGAGTATAACA
Source organism: Opsanus beta (assembly GCA_900660325.1). Lineage (NCBI taxonomy): Eukaryota > Metazoa > Chordata > Actinopteri > Batrachoidiformes > Batrachoididae > Opsanus > Opsanus beta. Next base: position 4,981 of record CABFOU010308727.1, read on the forward strand.
ACTGAAGCCTGAAAAACAAGTGGGGTTATTATTTCAACTTTAGAATACTTCATTCACAAAAAATGGAATGTTGTGCAAAAAATATTTATCTGCCCTAACAATACAATAAATACAAATTAGCCTGCCTTGTAACATTAAAATAATTTAATAAATGCTGTGACTACAATCACAAATTATTTTGTCATGGAAGCAAACGTCTAAAATATTTATAAAGGTTCATTTGCAGTAGGAAACGGGTGAGTACTTTGATGTGCAAGCCAAAAATTGCAGATTGACTGCCTGCGGTTGCATTGTGTCCATATAGTGTTTTCTTCTGTCATAAAAAGCACCAAAAGGCCACTGAGAAATGGAGAAATGCTTAATACCAATGTCTCATCGCAGTGCTTTCTTAAAAAAGAAAAAGCGCTCCTCATGGGATTTGTTTCTACAACAATCAACAGCCCATGGCTATCTTATGGTGCATAGGGTGATAAAAGCGCTCACATTCAGCACTGAAACCACAAATTAATTGCAAAGTTTGCATAAGTCGTGATTTCGTGTCACGGCGACTTGTTTTTAAAGGGATAACTGCGTTAATTTCCATGCAGTCATGTGAAGTCACAGTGTGCATGAAGGTTGAAGTAGCTGCATGTGCATGTCGAGCAGTCGTGAAAGCAGTCTGTTAAAAACAGCCTCGTGCTCCGCTTGCCGTGCTCAGCGCACTTGTGGATCCAAAACTGACAGAGTCTCTCAAAAATTACAGGAGTTGAGGACAAAGTATCTGTCGTCTCTTCCCTGTGTCCACTGAAATGAGCATCATGGTTGAAGAGTGTGCACAGCCAATCTGGCAGAAAATAAGGATTTCAGTCGTTTTCCAAGCGTCCGCTCAACAGGACTACTGAGCTGAATGAGTTGGGATCAGAGGGTAGTTATAATAAATAAGATTATTATTGTTCCCCTCTCACCAAACAATGAAGACATCCTCATCTTTCTGAAAAAGAATTTGAAGTTATAACCTTAATTCAGCTTTGCTCCATTTCTTCTTCTTTTTTTTTTTAAACTTTCCATGGCTTTGACAAGGTTATTTTTTAATTCACTGACACTGTTCATATGGCAATTTAACACAACAGTTAAGTATTTTATATTAAATTATTATGTAAAATATTGGACACCTTGTTTTCTTTTTTCATTAAGGATCACAGGCAAAAGTTCATTGTTTTCACTACTGATGAAGTCCTTTTTCTTTTTTTTTTTTTTTCTTTTTTTTTAAATGGAAAGCAAAGAAGCATCTGCATTGTTTGTTTTTGTTTTGTTGATAGGAAAAAAAAAAAAAAGATCCTTTTGTCCATAAACAGCCAAGTTAAAAAAAAAAACGAAGCAAAATTAAGATTTGCCTGATAATGACAATACTTTAGATGCAATACGGCACAATTCCGACAGTATACTGGATAAACAAATCAATGCAATCCAGCAGTGAGTGATGTTTTGCATCTTGTGTCTTATCATGTAATCACAACACTGCAGGGAACATGTACTCCACTGGCACTCAATTTAATAAGAGAAGCTGTAAATGGAATCTCATATTTGTCAGGCAGGCATGAGTATCTTATCTGTGCCTGGCAGAAAATGTGGATGTTGAACACACTGGAACAGCAGCACCATGTACTATATGAGCGAGCACATATGAGTATTTGTGCTCATGTAATAACAAACAAGCACACTTGCAATATCACCAGGCTGCTACAATCTCTCCTTGGCTCAACACGTTTAAACATGAAAGGCTCTTTTTTTTTTTTATAGCAATTATCCCCTTTCTCTGCGGTTTTATCTTTTTTGTTCTTGTCATGAGGCACATGGTTAAAAAACATATTTTAGCTCAGTCCTCTAATAAAATAATAATAATAATAATAAAATAAAAAATCTAACAAACTGAAACAGAGCCTAATTCTCCATACAGACATTTGCAGACACTGTACAAATCTACACTTAAAGTGCATATATAAAATAGTAAATAAAATGTTAAATGAGCTGACTATTCTAATAAAGAATTATGAAAATATTGATGTATTGCATTTTATTTTTAGTGCCCTGAGAAAATAAGTCAAACATGGGGAATTTAGCCTGATTTCACCTGCTGCTGATAAACGCTCCGAAACATCAAGCTGTGATGAATGTGGACTTTGATGACTTCATGTATGGTTAAGCCGCCCTCCGGGCCCTCTACTGAAATGAATGGGGAAAAACTGAATTTTTTACAGTGTGTAATCAGTGTTTTTTGTGTACTTTGACGGTGAATACGTCATAATGGTTAAAATGTGTATTTTGCAAGGATGTAGTCACATGACTAGTGTTATTAGGTGGACAGATTTTCCAAAGAAAATATTTTAAGGAGGAAAGTGAGGTTTTTTTTTTTTTTGTTTTTTTTTTAAATAGTGCATCTCAGACAAACAGAAGTTAAGCCCAACACAGCGAGAGAATGGTCTTCAAAACATGATGGATCTAACCACTGATTTTATCCTTTCCTTTCATGTGGCCAGGAGAAAATTCTTAAAGCGTGTTTCCTCTCCCGAAAGTGTGGAACCGGCCGTGTTTGTGGTGTGTTTGTGCGGTGTCGCGCTAAGCTAAGCCAAGATGCTATGTGCAGAACGCCAGCAATTCTCGCTGAGGTAGCCGCTTCTGTGGTCATGGAGTCGGACAGAAAGGCGATGACAAGTGACCGCTGTTAACAGGATAGCTGTGATGTGGACCAGCTCGCAGCCCTTTCAGTTACTGGTTAAGCAGAGCTAACCCAATGGGTAAACTAAGCGCTACCGAGAGCCCCAGTGTCAGTGACACCTACAAGTCTGGAGAAGAAGGCTGACGGTGGGACGGTTGTTTTTCTGTGGACAAAAGACAACGCCACACAGCGGAACAATAATTCTACATGGCTCTGTGTGTGAACACAGCAAGAGTGAAATCACAGACACCACGTTCACAGTATGAAATCATTATTATTCAGTCTTATTGAGATGTGTGCGATGTTTTCGTTTTGCATTTTTCTGAATACACAGTGGGTTACAAAGAGGCGGAGATGGACATATGTTGATCGCAAAACACAAAAATTTGATTTGAAAGCCAAATTAAAGCCATATTAAAAACATACTAAAAGCATATTACATTTGGAGACCAGATTGGCTGTGTGTACTGGAGTAAGTCATGAAGTGGACACAGGTGTAGTGACCTTCAGGCAGCTAATAGCCAACACCTGAGGTTACGTCACTTTTATGGCTAAAAAAAAAATAGCTCTGAATCTGTGCATATTTTTCAGACGCTGTACGGCTAATCTTATTTTTATCAGCTACATCAGGACTTGCACAAGTTAAAGAGTTGGAAGTAATGATTCATAATCTGGTATATAACTTTTTTAAAAGCTAGTGTTGACTGGAGTGCGATATGCCCTTTAAAGATCCATCCAAAGAATAAAAGCTCAGTAACACTAAGAAGCAGTGTCCAGCTCTCTTCAAAGGGGGGTTCTATGAAAGTCGAGAGAACTGCACCTTTCCAGGACAACAGTGCTGACTGGCTTTAATCCCAGACCAGCAGTAGTCTTGTCTGGTACAACATCTCGGTACAAAAGGATTAGCTCTGACAAAACTGTCACTGGAATTTCACAGGAACAACATGTGTGCCTAAACCTCTATTTAAAGTCACATGGCTAAACACAATTCTCTGATTTCGGCGTCTTAAATGTGAATAATTTTTGGTTTATTTAAGTAGTTTGTCGTACCTGCCAGCAAACTAAATAAATCTAGGTTGTGGACCTTTGATGGACCAAATAAGGACAAAGGAGGACTGCATTTCTACAGGGCTTTTTATTTTGCAGATGCTCAAAGAGTTTTACACTGATGCATCCAAACAACTAATCAATTAATTGGTCCTATATTTTCCTGGATCAAGTTCGAAAATAATCAATTGTTGCAACCATGCTGGTATTATACTGGACGTCAAAAGGAAGCTGCTCACTGTGGTCAAGCAGCAGAGGAAAATTATTATATTGATGTAAAGTAAAAAGGGAGCAAAGAGATGAGAAAAGAAATTCAGCAGTTTACAGCCATTTCATCTCAGGGGAATCACATTATCTTGTTGTGCTACAAATTTATGTGACCTTTAACATCTTTCAGATTATAAAATCCTTTAACACTTTGTCATGTCCTGTGACTCATTGACAAAATGAAGACAAAATAAATAAATAAAAGATATGCTCATGCAAAATTAATCAATAAAAGCAAAAAGTAAACAAGTGAAACATCAATTCAAACTCAGGACAGCTGCAAATTTATGAGTGATAGGGCTGCAAACAGAAATATCAACAACCGTAACAATCACCACCATCGTCGTCGTCAAGGTCAACAAATACCATTTTTTTTTTTGTTTGTTTTAAATGGCCATTACTCTACCAAAGCTGAAGACTGTATCTTTACACCGCCTGATTGTCCAACCAATAATCCTAAACATAAATCTTTATGTTATGTAAAAAAAAAAAAAACACAACAACACAGAAACGCTACAAAATTTCACATTTGAAAATCTTGAACCAATCAAAGTCTGGAATGTCTGCTTGAGCAGTCTCCCAATGATCAATCAACAACTATTTAAATTCATACACACTAAGTGGACATCTTCAAATTACTTATTTTATCCATTCATTGGTCCAATACCCAAACATGTTCAATTTCCAGTAGGGCTGGGCGACAAAACAATAGCGATAATTATCGCAAAATAACTTTTCCTCAATATAAACATAAGATGTGGTCGATAGAACTACTTCTGTCCATGTTCCCTCTCCGTTTTCCCGTCTAATTATTTATTTTTCCCATCGCTATGAGTTTTGGAGCTTTGCCGGACCGTAAGCACCAGCAGTCGGTAAAATCCTCAGTCAGTCAGGCTGCGCGTGCACGTGAACGCAGCCGGTTAAAAACTGGGCTGTGGAGTGCAGTTTTTCCTGCTAAAGCCACAATGAGAAATCTGCTGTGCACCCCGTTGACGAAAACTCTGATCGAATCCAAATAAAGTCATTTTTTGAATAGTTAAAGTTGATTCACTTACAGTGTGCGTCCTTTTGCTTCATCTGCGAGGCAGAGATCAGCTAGTGGACCAACACACAGCGCTGAGTTTTTAAAAAAATACACAAACACGCTGCTTCGCTTTTAAATATGCAATAAGTCTATTTCAGATTATCAGCACAAATCCTCTTTCTCATAAAAGGCTTTATTTTACTCAGTGTGCCACTTTGTAGTGTAGCTTCTGCTGCTACATTGATTAGCTCTTACACTGGTTATGCACATGCTTGTGGGCCACATACAGGCCTGGCGTATATGGCGTTTTCAGTGTGTAAACTTTGAAAAGGTGCCGTGTTTACGGAACACTTTTTGAAAATGACAAAAACTCAGACTTTTTAAATTTTGTATTACTTATTTGGAGTTGACCAACAAATTCAGTGTGTTGTGCTGTAAAACCTGAAAGGTTCCAGTTGAACATAATTTAGGATTTTTTTCCAATTTTATTTTGTATAATCCACTATTTACTTAGAGTTGACCAAATAATTTAGTGGCCCATTTTATGTTCTCCTGTAACACTTGAAGCTTTTGAAATAAGAGTTTAGTTTATTGCATAATAGAGGTATATGTTTATACATAATGTTCTATGGTGCATTTGTCATGTTTGACTTCTGACAAAAAAATTAAAAAAAAATTTAGATCAAAATTAACTTATCTTCACATCTCAAAGGAACCTTTACAGAAAGTGATTTGATTTATATCCTGATATATATCGATACAGTGATATGAAAAAAATTGTCCTAAGATTTTTTTCCACATCGCCCAGCCCAAATTTCCAGTGATTTTTAAAGTGAGAGGTAATGCCCATTTAGAAGCTGAAACAAAATTTTAGTCATTTGTTCATGAAAAATGACTAAAACCATTAATTATTGCCTAAAATATGACAATCAGTTTACTATCAGTTCGCTGTCATTTTACTTATTGAAACTTCCTTTAGCATTAGTGAAGAGCAAACCGAAAAGTAATGCTGGAGTTGGATTTACCTCGGAAATGAGAGGCAAGTTAGATGAAGGAAATTGAATTCAGAATTCTAAAAGATTGTGTGACATTACAGCATCTGATATAGGAGCACCTTGCTACACTATGGAAGCTGGTGCATTTGCGACATATTGTGCAGTGCTAATGCTAGAAATAACTTCTAATCCATAAAGATATTTGTTAGAATGGCCTAAGCAGTGGGTCAGCCCTCTGAGTCTGGTCTACTTGAGGTTTCTTCCTCAAAAACTCCAGAGGGAGTTTTTCCTTACCACTGTCGCTGTGGTTGCTCAGGGGGGGTTGGTACAGTTAGACCTTACCCATGCGAAGCACCTTAAGGCAGCTCTGATGTGATCTGGCGCTATATAAATGAACTGAATTGAAAGATGTGTTCCAGTGCTTACTGATATAGCAAAAATGGAAATTCTGATAATGTTTTCCAGTTGATTTTTAACCAAAACATAAGTCACCTCAAAGTGCTATACAAGACCAAGTCTGAGTCAAGACCTTACAACATGTTGGGATTCCAGTAGCAAGCAATCCAATCAGAATAAATTACAGAGACAATATTTAAAAGACTTTCATAATCTCAATTGATTGTTCAATATTTTACTACAAACAAATCATACTTGGGAATGCACAAAACTGGAACGTGACAGATCTGAAAGTCAGAATAACTGCTCAGAGAAGACAACCTCACATAGGAGAGTATAGAACCCTGATACTCATAGCTTTTGACCTCAATCAGAAACAGTCAACAGCAAGAAGGGAAAAACCCAGACCATTAGTGGTAGGGCCAACTCCAATATTTCAATAGCAATTCCACTTTCAGTTCCACATACTGTAACATATTAAATTCCAATTCACAAGTAGACTACTTGAACAAAAGTCAATTGTAATTCAATAATATGAATTCTAATTCCATGACCAAGCAATGACTTTGGCATTAAAATACTATTCCAAACATGTTTCACATAATGTTGATTTTGCATCAATACACAGGAGGCTTTTATTACTTTTGGCCACTTATCAGCTTTAATACAAACAACACACCCTTATTGATTGAAAAGACCTCAAATCTAATTCCTTAATAATAGCACAAGTAGTAATACAAAAGTGTGGTATTTACTTTGAACATTCTCAATATCAAAGGCGTGAGTATGGTACATCTTTTGAATAATTTTGTTGAATACATAAAAAAAAAAACAATATACAGTAGCCTACTTATAACAATATTTATCATAGAAAAGGTAAAAATGACATTTTTAACAATGTGATGACTTGGAAGGTGACATTAAAATGATGAACTTCACTTGAAAGTAGAATAAGGGCCGACAAGAAATACCCAATTCCAAACACAATTTGTTTATTTCCAAAATCTTCCATTCCAATTTTGTGATTTTTGTTTCAATTGCAGGTCTACATGTAACTGTGCTCGAAACTGACCCCAAGCCTGTAGGCTAAACTTAAAAACGCACTTACAGTACTGGCTGGAAGAAGTCTGAAGTCTCCATTCATATCTGAAAACTGCCCAGCATGGTTATGACTAATTATAGTCCATATTAATTTATTTATACAAGTCGAAAATTGCACAACTCTAAATGTATCAAAGCTCGCGACTTTCTCTGTGCAAAGTACCGCAAGAAAAAAATTAATAAATAAATAAACTAACAGCGTCGCTACGTAATCACAACGTAATAACAAAAACTGAAGGGGGGGAGAAAAAACACCAACTTATTTTACCTTCGTAGCAGAGAATGCCAATGTTGTTGTTCATTTTGTCCAAGTACTGGTAGTTCAACAGGTCCATTTTCGTTAGTAGCATTTATCGGCTTTCCACAAAAAAATTTACAAAAAAATAAAAAAGACCAGCTTTTTTTTTTCTCCTCTCCACCGTCGGTGAAAAAGCTAAAGGCCCAGCCTCCAACTTCAGTTTTCCAGTAATAAAACCGCAAAAGGAGGCTCCGAAACTGCTCCCCACAGTTATTGCGCTAACTTTAAGACACTTTTTGTTTTTGTTAAAGTGCAGGTAAACGTGTGGCTGTGACAAAGAGCCAAAAAAAGAGTAGCGTCAGTTGTCCTCACAGCCAGCTGTAAGTGGACTGACACGCAGGCTCAGCTCGCTGGAACAGCACCACCGCCGCCCCCCCGCCCTCACCCACTGCGCACTCAGCCGTACTGCGCATGCGCCAAAAATCCCTGGAGTACCTCAAATATCAGAGATGTTTTACGCGCAAGATCAGCATCTGCAGACACATCCAGTGAGGGAAAAGACCCAGAGAGAAGCAACCACTCACTGCAAAGGATATTAAATATACACAAGCATGTTAAAGCACTACAGAATATCATAGGAGTGAGGAGATTAAAAAGATGCCGTTAAGTATATTAAGGCAAGAACAGAAAAAGCAAAATAAAGAATAAATAAATAAAGCGGTAGGGTTTTAAGCAGTTTAAAGAACTGCTTTATTAAATACAAAATATACAAGGGATTTAAAACAACAAGGATATTTATTACTATGATTGCAAATATATAATTTAGGAAAACTGAAGAAGGGATGTAAAGATCCAAAAATACATACATATACGAGGAAGTCAGTATTGAATGAGAGAAACGTTGTTTGATTTGCAGAATAATAATAATAATAATTACTACTGTTGTTGTGTGAGTGTTGTTTTATTCAGCAAAAGGCAGTCTTAACCTTTCCGTAATCCCTTTTCAAAAATACAATGTAATGTTTGACAGTCATTTCACAATATTGAATAATTGATAAAACTGATAAAGAGAAAGCTATTCCTGGACAGAAATAGTTTCATAATTAAGGATAACCATTTTTGATGTAGAATAGACTTTGAGGCTTTGGATATGGCATACTGAATTTCATTTCGGCCCGTGTCATTTGGGTTATTTATGTCTTGATAAATAATTGCTGTTCTTCCAGACTATGACGTTAGGGCATCATTTACTTCAATAGTTTATGATTGGTTGATGATTGCTATTTAAGCTACAGTCACCCCTTATAGCTGCCAAATTGCAAGTGGAAAAGTGGTCATCAATTAACAGAAGGACTGAGGAATCAACCCCCCAACTACTCCTGTCTGGGTGTCGAAGAGTCAATGATCAAGACATTGCGGCCAAAATTGCTCCCTGTTGGCAGAACAGCACCTTATATGGAACAGTTGGATGGAAAAAAAAGTGTTTTTTTCAACATCTTTCTTATAGTGGTATGATCACAACAGATAGAAAAGTTTGTTTTGGCCACAGACATACTCACAACAACATGACTGATTTCTAAATATACCTGTATGGTACTCCAGGATATTGGGTTATTGTTTTGTTTGTTTGTTTAACTTGGACAACTACAATGAAATGAAAGAGAGAAAATACAGAGGGGCAAAGGAAAACATAAAATCAATTTAAAAGAAAATTAGAAAAAAGAGGCAGTTGGCTTTCTTTTAAATTAATCTTGTAAGTAGCATTTTCGTTATAACATTATAAGAATAGAATATAGAACAGAATAGAATCTGTGTATTTGACAGCTAATCAGATAATATCTGTAAAACATCAAATTGTGCAATAGATGGAAGAAAAATAAGCTTCATTGTATTCAAGTTATGGTCAGGAACTGAAAAGTCCTCAGTCTGAGAGCGGTTTTCTCCTGCCCCCTGGTGTCCTAGATGGGCTATACCAAGATTTTGTTATTAATAATAGCAATAATGTTTTCTCTAAAAGTTAAATGCAAATGTGTTGGAGTAGTACTAGATTTTGATTTCATGCCATATCAGCATCTATGACTATTTCATGTCAAAAAGGTAGTGAATGCATAAAAAAAAATGAAAACAAACAAATAAATAAAAAACCAACCAAACATTCTTCAAATCCACACGTGATAAAAAGTCTAAAACCTTTTGTGTTGACACCTTAGTAAAAACCTCATTCAAAGTATAGGGGGAATAAAACTGTTTTCTCAGTGTTAAGAGCAGGACTAGAAAGTAAAACATGCTTAATTGATAGGGACATTCTACAGAGACAGCATGATAGTGGTTCTTCCCCCTTTAACAACATATCATAGATGAGCCTTGAATGACCAATATGACACCTGGTGCACACGACTGGATCACGTCTGGTCTGGAAGGTATGTAATTCTCTTACTGACAACAGGGTTAATTCAATGAAATTTGTTTACAGACCCAACAAAAAGGCACACTTAAGACCGTTCTGTGTAAAAGTTGCAGTTTTTATACCAATGGATGATCAGTACTTATAAAGTCAAGTGCCTGGGGACATGATTGTGAGTCTGTAAACATTAAAGAGTTCTGTTCTTGGGTAGTCTCTATGACCGCGTTCAGACTGGGGATGGCAATATGGCTCATAGCATTCAGACCTGTTTTTCAAATCCAGCTCCAAACAGCGTCCAAACTAGAGATTCAGATTTTTCCTGAATTTAGCCCATTTTAAATCCCAGGAAATTTTGACACATTTCCCGGGAATTCCCGTGAAACCGGAAGTCCTTAATAAAATGCATTTATGGTATGTAGATCAGG
>CABFOU010308749.1:0-11223 GCA_900660325.1 Opsanus beta
GGATGCCTCCCTGGAGAGGTGTTCCGGGCATGTCCCATTGGGAGGAGGCCCCGGGGAAGACCCAGGACACGCTGGAGAGACTATGTCTCTCGGCTGGCCTGGGAACGCCTCGGGATCCCCCATGAAAGGCTGGAGGAGGTGTGTGCGGATCGGGAAGTCTGGGCGGACCTGCTCAGGCTGCTGCCCCCGCGACCCGACTCCGGATAAGCGGAAGAAAATGGATGGATGGATGGATGGATGGATGTGTTAACAAAGGAGGGGGGGGAAAATTACATACTACATCCTTTTAATGCCCTTTGGTGGCGACTGCGATTACTCGGGTCCATAAGTATTTGGACATTACCCCACCCCACTCTGCTTTGACATACGCTCAGGTTCATAAGTATTTGGACATGGAGGACAGATAGACTGACACACAAAGTCTGTCAGGCTGATGGTTGTCATTACATTATGCTGCATATTACATATTACTAATTACATTACTTGCCACGTATTACATATAACACCATATATTACATTATATATTACATATTACACTACATATTACAATTACACTTCATAATACATTACATAGTGTATACCCAGATACCCTCCACTGGGTATTTAGGCATCTTATATATAGGCTATTGTGATATTATTTTATCTGACAATAAGTATTTATTATGTTAAAGTTATGGGAGTGTGTCAGAATTATATCTGGGAATAACAATAGTGTAAAGTAGCAACCGTGAAGCAGTGGATATTTAAAAAATAAAAAAACCTGCCAGGAATGGTGTTCCGTACTCATGTGCTCTTTCCCTCAGAATGGCGAGGAAAAGCTTGGAGGTGTTCTTGCTGATTGTGGGGATATTGGCACCACTGGGCTGCTGTCAGCACTGGTCCTATGGACTGAACCCAGGAGGGAAGAGGGAACTCGACAGCCTGTCAGACACCCTCAGCAGCAGCGTAAGAGTTAATCGCTGCACACTTTATCTCCTCTTTCTTTCTGCTCTTTATTCACTGTGGTGTTTTTCCCCACAGACTGTGGAGGGGTTTCCACACATGGACACAACCTGCAGGCTTTTAAGTCGTGCTGAAGAATCTCCTTTCCTCAAAATTTACAGAATGAAAGGGTTCCTTGTAAGTTTTTTTTTTTTTTTTTGCTGTGTTGTCTGTGTGAGTTATATTTCATTCTGATGTGTTTTGTCACTGATTTGACCTCTTATTCTCTTTTAGGGCACTGTGAATGAAAATGGACACAGAGCATATAAAAAATGATGACTGATTGCACAATAAATAAATAAATTAGTATATCGCAGGCGTTTGTTGTCTTGTTTATATTCAGATGAGGAGTACAAGCTGCAAGTTGACTTTTGATTATTCTCTATCATTCACACACACACACACACACACACACACACACACACTGCAGCACTCATTTATCAATCCAGGTGAAAACGTGCTCAGCCACAAGGGGGCGCTACAAAACAACCTGAGACTGCACCCCACTTTTTTATTTTTCATTGATGCCTGCAGCAACTCAAGTCTGTGTGATTGATGAAGTGGAGAACTGTGCACGCAGGCCTGTGTCAGACGCAGACAGGACTTTGTTTTTTTGTTGTTTGCTTAACTTTTCTTTATCATGTTTGCTCGCTATGAGAACATGCATCTGAAGATAATTTATTGTGTGTGATAGCTCAGGTTTCAGCCACCCTCCACAATCTCTTCAGGATTATAAAAGTGCTATTTCATGGCTGGATGAGCAACATGGAAATTGTTTGATCAAGCGTCCACACGTGTGTACGGAATTTAAACAAACGAATGACAAATCGAAGTGCATACATCACCGAGGTTTGACAGTGAAACAATACCCCGCCGACTGGGGAACGGATTGGCCGTTTTCTTATCTTCAACGGAAAGTGTTTTCCAAAGTATTTCTGTCCAGGCAAACATACAACACGTATAATCACTGAACGTACACCACACACCATACGGGTCAAGTATTGTCCTTTATTGAGAGGGGTTTGATAAGGAATAAATATATAAAAGGCAATTGCACAGCAGGACACAAAATATTTGCTTAAGATCAAACCACTGTGGACAAAGACTGTCCGTACCACAGTCCCCGTAACAAACTCAGACTCGAGAACTTACTGTCGTTTGTACAGTGAAACATTCATTTGTGCTGCACAATGCAATTCTTACTCTACATTCATCACCAGCAAGAGTATTTTTTTTTGTTAAATTAACAAAATATTATGATTAAAAATGTTAAAGTAAAATTTTAAGGTTAAAAGCAAATTGGACTATGATATATAGATGATGTACAGAACTACAGCTTTAAATATACAGTATGTAGTATGCAACAAACTGTATATTTAAAGCTGTAGTTCTTTTATGATTTAAGTCACAGAAAGGATTTTCTTCAGCACCACTATAGATTTATTCCTTAGTATTCAAATAAAGGATGTACAATTTTATATCATCAATATGGTCAAAAATAGCCTTGTCTAGAAACAGTTTAGAATTTTGACTCACCTGGATCAAAATACCGTGGGAAGATACCATTAAACGCTTGGAATCTCAGGCTGTGTCCCAATTCATTGGAAGGCTGCATTCATCAACCAGGTCCGGCAGAATGTCACAACTAGGCTGCTCCATTTCAAAGATTCCTTGGAACACGGCAGACGAATGCAGCCTTCTTTCCTCCATAAACGAAGGACACAACAGGTGTATCCTTTGCGGCCCAAACAATCCCAAGCGTCGATTTCAATTCAGTTCAGTTCAATTTATTTATATTGTGCCAAATCACAACAAATTCACCCCCAAGACGCTTCACATGGGTTAGGTCTAACCTTACTAACCGCCCTGAGCAAGCACATAGGTGACAGTGGTAAGAAAAAACTCACTCTGGCATTTTTATTTTATTTTATTTTTTTAGGAAGAAACCTCAAGCAGATGAGACTCAGAGGCGTAACCCACTGCTTAGGCCAACAGAGAGCATAAAACAAAGTAAAATGCAGACAAAACAGCTTCCAAAACACAGTCCAGAACAGAGCTGATTCTAAAAAGTCAATGTGAAGTGTTGTAGCTCAGCAAAATCATTCAGGCCAGCCGTCTCGGACGGGTGAATAGTCATCCAGTGGTCCAGCAGACAGTGACAAAAACCCAGGTCCCAGATCCAGTTTTGGTGACAGCACTTCAGACAGAGAGAAAGCAGAACCTGTCAACCAGAGCTAACAGCACCTAAAGCACTAGTTCCCAGGAGTAAACCAACAGAGAAGCACAGAGGGTACTGATGTGGTCGCTGGCAGCAAGCCCTTTGCTTCACTAACAGACCCAGAATTTACACTGAACAAAAATATAAACGCAACACTTTTGTTTTTGCTCCCATTTTTCATGAGCTGAACTCAAAGATCTAAAACATTTTCTATATACACAAAATACCTATTTCTCTCAAATATTGTTCACAAATCTGTCTAAATCTGTGTTAGTGAGCACTTCTCCTTTGCCGAGTAAATCCATCCCACCTCACAGGTGTGGTATATCAAGATGCTGATTAGACAGCATGATTATTGCACAGGTGTGCCTTAGGCTGGCCACAATAAAAGGCCACTCTGAAATGTGCAGTTTTGCTTTATTGGGGTAAACATGTGAGGTAAACATGCTGGATGTGGAGGTCCTGGGCTGGTGTGGCTACACGTGGTCTGCGGTTGTGAGGCCGGTTGGATGTACTGCCAAATTCTCTGAAACGCCTTTGGAGATAGCTTATGGTAGAGAAATGAACATTCAATTGGCTCAATTTAGCCTCCGTGGTCTCAGAAGGCTAGATCTTCATCATGGAACTAAAGATGCAGCCTGCTAACAGCACAGGGGTTGGACAGCAAAAATGTGGGTGTTTTTATTGAGTGAGTTAGACTATCCCAGCCAGTTTGTGTGGACAATAACTCAAAAATGCTATCTTGTTGCTCATTACAATAATGTAAAATGATTACAAACCCTGTTATATCTGGTGAGGTTTAATACATTAAATTGAACAGAAGAGCAACTTTGTTTTGTTTATGTAATATCCCATAGGAATGTCTGCCACCTGCTGGATGGTTAGTAGAGGCACCAACCTTCATGTAAAGGTCAGCCAACACGTTAAGTATGAATGGGTAGTGTGCACTGGATAGAGGAAGTAAGTCCTATATAGGCCCTGATACCCTTTGGTGCCTGTGCTGATCTCCGGATTCTGTAGTGTTAAGCGGGTGAGACCATATAACTCCTCTTGGGCAGGATGCCAGTCCTACGCAGGTTTCTCCCCCAGCCAAGGCCAGTACCCATTTCCAGCTGGGTGGATGAAAACAATGCAGATTAAGTGTCTTGTCCAAGGACATGACAGGTAGCATGAGAAGGAATCAAACCTAGGTCTCCACATTGGCAGGGCCTTATCCATTGAGCAAACTGCTCTACAGAAACTTACATGTACAGTACTTTGGCTGCCACCTGAATACTGGACATTTCATGTACTTTTTGCTGTGCTTTGCCCAGCTAACAAGTTAGCAACCACAGGAAGAAACATGATGCTGACTACATGGGCAAATAGAAAACCACATATACAGAATGGGGAAGTAAAACTGGAATTAAACAATAGACATGTGGTTGTCAAAAGTTTTTTTTCAGTTTTGTCAGGACTCAATTCCATGAAAGTTTCTTTCTGGCCACAGTCAAACTAATGGCATCCCTGAACTCAGAGTAATGGACTGTTCACAACCAAAATCCACTGGGTAATATTTATCACACAACTATAACCTGATGTGCAATATTTTATTTTATTCCTTTTATTTTCTTCCTTCATTTTCTTCCTTGAAATAACAATCATTGGTGCAATTATCTGTTTGATCCACATGTGCAATATACACTTTATTATCTGTGCAATATCCACTGTGTTGGAATACAAGTGTGCAATAACTGCTGTTCACAATCCCCATTAACCTGGCACAGTGTAACATAATTCTTTTTTTCAGGTGCACCGGGTATCCTTTTTATGCTGTTTTTTATACGTCATATGTTTTTCTACTGTTGTACCTCATACTTTGCAGCATCTATCCTCACCTTTCTCTGTGAGGATAGACCTACTGACTGTGACTTTGTGGATGATGGTTTAATTGGTTTTATACCTTTATCTACTCGAGAGCTCTGCACAAGAATTCCAATGTACCCAAACCTTGCGTGCGAGTACAAATGGCAAATAAAGTCTCTATCGCTATCTATCTCTATTGCAAATTGGTGCGCTGGATTACTTTGGAGCTTCTTTCAAACATTGTTCCAGAGTCTGCATGAAAAGGAAGACATCACAAGCTGGGCTAAAATGGGGCTTCAATGTATCACCAACTAATGACTAACAACTAATAAACAAAGGTTTCAGATCATTCCAGTTGATTTGGTGTTTAAACATTAAAACACAAGTGACTTATAAAGGATCACACTGTTTTTGGACCGGTTGTCCGCCTGGGTGATTACGGTCTGCTCCTTTCTCTGCTGTCTTGACTGTCTTGACCAAGACAGCATCGCGAGTCGGTCTCCAGGTGCCGGACTGTGGCTGCCCACTGCTACTGGATTGTGTCTAACAGCATGGGTTAAATGTAGAGGACAAATGTCATTGTATGTATTCATGTATGTAAAATGACAATAAAGGCCCTTCCCTTCTTTGTCTTAAGGCCCATCTTCTGATTGCCATCCAGGAGATGGTTCTGGGGGGTTGTGGATGTGACAGGGCATGGCACCAGCATATGCTCCCAGACTTGACTTGACTTCATTTGCCATTTCAACATGAAGTAAATTTTGGCAATTTTGTGGAAAAAAAATGAAAGCAACATCATATTTAATATGCAACTTAGGTAATTAATGAATACAGTTTAACAAGAGCAGCAGGAAACTTTATTTTCACCAGTACTGTAGCCAAGAAAATGCCTGTTAGAAACACAGAACCTGCTGAGTCTGCCCTCCCACCAGCTGCAAGGTCCAACAGGTTACCTCTAATTAGTCTCACTGAGACTGGAATTATTAAAGTAAATTTTAAAAAAGTGAATATTGGACCATCAGGCCAAGAGCGGAGTCAAGACCTCCTAAACTGTGTTTAATCCTTATTAACAGGGGTGGCTTCAGGATTTTAGAGTTATGGTGGGTGCATGAGGGAATCAATCTACTGTAGATTGATCCCAATGTAAACAATGTATGGAAGTGAATATTTTTTACAAAACCTAGTATTTCTAACAGCATTTACATAGTTCTTGTCCATTCAGATCTAGAGATTTTGTTTGTGTCTGTTACCTTGAACAATAATAATTGCATTAACAGTATATTATATTTAGAAACATGTATGACTGCCCACCAAATCCAGAAGAAAGATTTCAGGTGGATCATTTTACACTGATAGCAGATGTACAATGTCTTCCCTTTTTTTGGTCTCAAGATCAGGTGCACATTGTTGTTATCCTGGGCATGATGTTAAACTGCATCTGGGTACTGTAGGTTGTCCAGCCCACAGGTGAGGTTAGGTCTGGGAGCATGTGTTAGTGCCACACATCACTGCATTCTTCACACTTTGGTACTGCTTTGGATCCAGGATGGCAACCACGCAGGGGGACAACTGGTGCATTCCCACCGCTCGGCTTTTTCCAGCCACCGAGGACCTCAACACTGAGGCACCTGCTTGTTGGATCATGACCAGAAAATTGTGCCAAACTTCCAGCCTACAGATAACTCCTTATTGAAGGGTTGGCGCCAGTAATTGGCACTTCAGCAGACATAAAGCATTAAGCTTGGCTTTCTTTCAGCAAGGATGACTTCCTTTCAAGGCTTATTGTGGGTGGGTGGAAATTTCTGCATGACAGTGGCCATGCTCTCTGAGTTTCGCAGACCTGGAAGTGGCCAGATGTCAGTGGATCACTCCACCTACTTTATTCCCAGTGGCTCCAATAGTCAGTGTGCTGAAGGAGTGGCTGTTGCTGTGGCAACAGCTCTTTCTGATGGTGTCAGATGTCAATGCGTGTGTTGTGAGGCACAGACTGGGGTATTCTTTGGGTTTCTCAGTCTCCGTTCTGAAAGTAGTGAGTGATATCTCTCTGATGGAGTGTGGGACACTTTCTACTTCCCGCTTCGCTCGGTGGTTGGCGGCTGCTCCAGAGGTGACACTCCACTAGTCATTGGTGATTTCAGTGCAGTCAGTGGCGTTGATAGTGCGGATTATAATGATTGAATAGGTCCTGATGGATCTGTTAACCATGGTGAAAATGGCTGAATGCTCCTCAGCTTTTCAAAAAGTCAGGGGTTATGAGTTGGATCCTGGCTTCAGTGTCCAGAGCGGCACTGCTGGATATGGTATTCTAATGCAAGCAGTGTTGCTAAGGAGATTGGTGATTGGCATTCTTGTAGAAGTGCCCAGTTTGTTAACTTTCACCACAGATTTATAGATTCTGTAAGAATTAAGTTAAATCCTGCAGCCCACCATCTGCTCAGTGTCCAAGAGAAAAATGAGCTAGGTTCCCAGATCAGACTGTTTCATGAGCGCCTGCACGGAATCTGGGTGGAGGACTTGCAGACACAGATAACTAATAACCTGTAAGGAATGTGAGAGTTCTTCCACAACCAGACCCTAAAAGTTGCCAGAGATTGTCCACTGGAGGAGGTGTTTTATCTTTGAGGACACTCTGAATGTCATCCGGAGGAGTTGTAGTGCAGAGCTTGTTGGAAATACTGGGCTGTATAAGGAGCTGAGGAAGCAGGCTGTGAAGGCTGTGAATCTGTGAGCAGGTGAATCCCAAACTGTGGTCTACTGACCCTCGCCCTGTTTACATAGGCGAGGGTCAAAACCTACATCTCATGCATCACAGTCATGGCAGGTGATGGCACAGTGCTAACACATACTATCCTGTTCGATCAGCTACTTTAAGCACCTGTATCAGGCTGATCCTCCTGCCAGGTTGTTGAATATCTCTGGTGCCAGGATGCTGGTAGCTGATCCACCAGTCAGTTAGGAACCACCAAACATCACTGAGATCTCAAGTGTGGCGAAAGAGCTGATGGCTGGCAAAGCTACTGGAATCTGTGGCATTGGTGCTGAACTCCTCCAGGTGGGTGGGAATGCTATTCTCCTGGTCTTGCAAGCAATCTTTCATCCAGGCTGGGAGACACTCCAGATCATTCTTATCAGGACCATCAGGATCAGGATTCAGTCCCAGTTACTTGTCACTTAGCAGCCATAACAGTCTGGCTTCACATCCAAGAAGTCAACCATCAAGTGCCTCCTAGCTCTGTGAGCACTCCTTGAACTCAAGTGCAAATATTGGTAGTTGTTCTTTGCGGCATATGTTGATATGTTGATTTTCACAAAGCACTTCATCAGGCTGAACTGTAGGACATCCTGGGACTTCATGGGATCCTCAGTAAATTACTGGACATCATAGCTGGCTTATACAAAGGTAGTGTGAGTGCTGTGCAGAGTGGAGTCAGAATGTCTGACTTCTCCTCAGTGAATTTTGGCATTCACCAGGGATGCGTTCTGGCTCCTACTCTGTTCAATACTTGCATGACCTGGGTGCTCAGTAGGTTTGTGGATTCCAGCAACTTCAGTACCTTTCTCTGTGAGGATAGACCTACTGACTGTGACTTTGTGGATGATGGTTTAATTTTTGGAGAATCAATGGATACCCTGATTGCAACACTTGAGAAGATGATTCAAGAGTTGGAGTGTCTGGGTTTGCAAGTGCCCTGGATCAAGACTAAGATCCAGGCTTTCAGTGACTTCCTGGACTCAGCCATCAGAATTGTACTGTATCTGGACACAGTTCGAGTGTAGACAGATTAATTTGATCTCACCAGTGGTATTCGTGTCTCTGCATCATTAGTCTTTGAGATCGAGAGATGCCTGCAAAGAACTTATGGAGTCATGAAGTCCTTGGACAGAGATGTTTGATGATAATGGTTCCTGTCTTACTGTGTGGTTGTGAGACTTTGATGCTAGCCAGTGATTTAAGGGGATGTTCAGATGTCTTTGGTACTACATTTGTTCTGAGGGTCCATCGGTACTACTGGAATGACTGTGTCAACTGAATGGTTAATTAGGAAGACTCAGGTGAGATGTACCACTTGCATTGATAGGAAACGTCCATTACAAAATTTTGACTATGTGGCACAGTTCCCTGAGCATGTTCCAAGGGAATGCTTACATATCACCTGACTGCAACAGATAGATGGTTACTTTTGTGAGGTCAGGATGAACCGGTTGGCTGTCTGGGTGGTTGCCATCTAAAACCCAGAGCGGTTCCATAGTAAGGTATACACCATGATGCGTAGCGCTTGTGCATGCTCCCAGACCTGAATTGTTAGCATTGAATTATATGCAAATACTAAACAAGTGTTGATATGCAAAATAGTTTTAGAATAAAACCAACCAATGCTGTATTTTCTATGAACTGCAGGGTTGAGGTGCACAAGATAATTAAAAATAGGAAAACAAGCTTCTTGGCTTCACTACTTTATGAAAGTTTCTATTCCAAAACTATTGAAAATGACTGTGTTCATCTCAGCACTTTATTTGTGCACTTCTGTTTTTCCCCTTAATCAGTGGTCGAGGAGGAAACATGCAGCCACTGGTTTTTTGATGTTTTGTCGCACTCATCTTTTTCCGGCTTTGCCACTTATGAATCTCTTTTGAATGTGCAATATCATCAACAGTTTCCTGACCAAGTGTGCTGATAATGTTCAAATCTGTTTATGACAAACTAAGTAATGTTAACTTAACTCTGTTAGCCTGATAATGAGCAGAACGCCAAAACACCATTTCCCTTTCACAATAAAGCTAATTATGCTACTCTGTGAAGCTGCCACTGCTTTGACATTAAAGTGTGTGTGAATGAGTGAATGTGAGGTATCGTCACACAGTAAGAGAACAATTTTAATACAAGAAAACAGATCAAATCTAGGTCAGAATCTCTCATGTGACTTCTGGCAAACTAGCTGAAATGTCATGTCTTCTTTTTAAGAAAATTCCTCTCTATGCTCCTCTTCTTTGTAGCCGTGTAACTGGTACAGCAGCGACAGTTGGTACAGTTTGGACAGTCATAAAACAGAAGCCTATATCTGCGTCAAAGTTGTCATAGTTGTCTTGGTGGCTTCCTTCCAGCATGGTTATTTGGTTTTTTTGAGAACTGCAGTCCAGACGGATTTGCCAAACAGTACCATACTGCTGGTAGGTCTTAATAAAGTACGTCCCTTTGGCTTCTCCCTTGTTTTCACTTGCGGTCACCACAGCAGATCGGAGGTGGAATTGCATGTTGATTCGGCACATGTTCTACGTCGTATGCCCTTCCTGATGCAACGCCACGTTACATGGAGAACGGGCAGGGGTAGTCTTGAACCAGGAACCTTAATGAAGTCCAAGACAATGACTTGAAAATGTCAGTGTATCCATCCCCTGACTTGTCTCAAGGAAATCGTCTGTAAAAGTGATGATTTGTATGAGCAATAATACTGTTAGTTTGTCCAGTTACTTCTCACCTCTGAAAATGCAAGAACAATGTATGAAAAATAAACCCTAATTGGTTGATGCCATATTTTGTCAACCGTTGAATTAAAGCTGAAAGTCGACACGACCGGCATATTTTGATTGTTTCATTTCCATTGTACAGAGGCAAAAATACAAATGTCAACTTATAAATTCTGACGCCATCAAGTATCAAATATCACTGTCCAAATACTTATGGACCTGACTATATATCAGTGAAGCATTTTAAAAATTCTGCAGTCCAGATTTAGCTGATCTTGGCGGTACCAAATAAGCCATAATGAGGCCAAACTTTGTGCATCTATTCAAAAGAATCAGAGCAGCAGCTTTTGTGTTGAGCTTCAGCCAAAAACCCGACAGCTATGCAGAGCATCTTACAAAAACCTCTTCCCGCTTTCTGAGGTGTGTTAAAGGCGTACCTCCTTAGAGCAAGTTTGCACCCGGTTTGTGAAAGCCTCCGAATGTTTACTTCTTTTGACAGCCTGGTCTCAGGGGTGGTACTGAATTGTCTTGCTCAATGGAAAGGGTCACGTTAGGACACTGGTAGACAAGTTCTCCGACTTTGTCATCGGTGCTGGGTTCCATTTTTCACTGTTGTTAGTCTCATGTTGAAATGTCGGAGTCTGAAAATTGCAAGGTTTGTCACTCCCCTCCCACCCACCCATCCCATTTTCATCTTCAAAACGATGCCTTTG
>CABFOU010308774.1:0-11634 GCA_900660325.1 Opsanus beta
TGAACCCAAGTGCCGGGCAGAAACTTGCAGTACCCACCATGGCTAGAACCCTGATACTGTAAGCCCTTTTGGCTGTTCCCTTGTTTTTTCACTTGGGGTCTCCACCGCAGATCCACAGTGGATCTGACACAGATCGTGTGTGATGTTCTCCTCCTCCGTCCTTCTGCGTTTTGGCTCTGACAAGCAGATGACGTCACATTTCCACGGCACGGCATTTAGCAGAAAGTTTTACCTGGTTTAAAGACACGTGTGCACTGTGGGAGAGCTGGATTTGAAAGGAGTATGTTGTTTAATGAAAATATGTCGTCATATTTCCTTCCTGACCGTGCTTTGTCCTCACAATGAACACAAAGAACTCCCATCGCACATCCTCAGAGAGAGAGAGAGAGAGAGAGAGAGAGAGAGAGAGAGAGAGAGCACTCGAGACAAAAAAAAAAAAAAAAGAATAAATAAATAACATTGCATGCATAAATCCAGAAAGCTCGAACGGGAGGCCTGATGTCCGCTGCAACTGTGGCCAGGCTGGCAGCAGCTTGGCCACTTCCAGAAGTGGCTGTTCCTCTCCAATCGTCTCTGCTAATTTAGCGTGCCCCCACCACCACCGTTCTCTCACTAATCTCTCACGTTAGGAGTCCCATTGAGTACATTCAAAGGGTCGCACAACACCAGCGACAGGGCTCTAGGAGCATACTGGAAGGAGCCTTGTCGCCTCGCCAACTTTGAACAGTTCAAAATCTACGCACGACACTGCTGATGCCCTGTGAGTGAAGCGAGGGAAGACTGCCACCCAATGAACGTCACACAAAATCAAGCGACTTCATTTGCAATTGCTGTTCACAGGCTGTCGCAGCCCAGTGAGATAGTACCCTAAGCTCTGCTTGCCACTTGAAAGCAGAGACACTGCAGCTCTGAGATTGAAAAGAAAAGGTGTCGTTCAGCTTAGAAATATGCCTCGTAGGTGGGTTGTGGCCAAGTGGTAAGCTTCAATGGTCTCAGATGAGGCCCTCCTAGAAAAAGAAAAATTTGCAGTTCCTTGACTGGCAACTTGAGGCTGGCTCCAAAAGTAAGCATTTTCCCATTCAACTCTGTTAAAATGTCCAACTTTAGAACAGGAATTAACATGTTTACAGCCTGGTAGAAAAAATGGTTTTGGTCTCTATAGTTTGCCCCTCCATGACAACTGTACAGGGGGTGAATTTTTTTCTAATGTTTCAGTTTAAAATGTTTTAAGCCATAAATTTATGCATAATTAGGGATTTGGTCGCTTTGAGTGACAGCGGCTGAGCCCAGCAACTCGTCTCTCAAAGCGTCCATACCTTATTGTCCACTGGCAGCAGCTGCTAGCTGCTGTGTCTGTTGTTTTGAGCATTTTATAACAAAACACCTACGATAATATAGCTCGCGGTGTAATGAAATGTCCTCACAAATCATCTAAGACGTCCCTGCTGCAATATTCACATGCAGTGAAATTCTGGTCTTATTTAATGTTGTATGCTAACAGCAGTATCATTTTTAATAGTTATCGGTAGCCTGATCCTTTAGGTCCCGTTAATGCACGATTACTGAGAAAATAAGCAGCTCATAACTTCTAACACCTACACCAAAAAAACCGTTATGAAAACCACCAAGCACTCCCCAAAAATACGATTTAATAAACACTCAAACCAAGGTTAGCTTGTTAGCTTAGCCGGTTTAGAGTTGTGTTTAGGCTTCTTTCAACATACACCGAGCCACCCATGCTCCAACTCTTTTTCCATTTATGGGTTCGCCGTGACGTAGTCAGTCACCGCTACCAACATGGCAATGCCCAAATATGGGCTTCATATCGACTCTTCCAGGTCTCTAAAGAAAACCAGGTGATGTCACGCAGGCTTTGTCCAGGATATATACAGACTATGGTTGTGGCTGAGTGCTCAAATGACAGAGATGGCAAGCAGAATGTCAGAGGAAAATATGTTCCTGAGGATTATAATGAAATATCAGCAAAATGTCCCAGAGATGAAAAGTCACAGGTAAGTCCTTTAAATTTATGAATTTATTTTTGGTAGCATTTTTTTTCTTTTTTCAGTTCAGTTTATTTTGGTCTTTGTCACCATCATCTATATTAAAAGCCAAGTGGCCTCTGTGTATGTGTATGCATGCAAGCATGCGTGCGTGCGTATAACTTCGATCACGGACAAACTGGGGAGAGCTGACATTTGCTGTTTGGTATGCTTATGTATTTTGGGTCAAGGATGAACGCCGCTAAAACGGAACGTTAATAGGACTAATACTTTTTAGAGAAACTACGGCTATTAGCTAACAACACTGAACAATGGATGTTGATAATTACATTCTGGACTCACACGCCATTCCACCAGAGGGCGGTAAATCATCTATATATTAAAAGCCAAGTGGGAGTAGGGGTGGTGGCCAAGTGGTTAGTGCACTTGGTTTCAGTGCGGAAGGTTCCCAGTTCAAACCCACCCCTGCCACATTTCTCCATGTAATACGGAGTTGCGTCAGGAAGGGCATCTAGTGTAAAACTTGTGCCAAATCAACATGCAGATCCACCTGGGATCTGCTGTGGCAAACCAGAGTGAAAACAAGGGAGCAGCCGAAGGGACTTGCTATTTAAAGACAAGTGGTCTATGTGTACCTTTGAATGCGGACAATGTATGTATGCAATTAAATTATAATAACTACTGAAAAATAAACTAATGAAATATTGATGATGATAATAAATAAAAAAATAACAAATTAGGTGTAGGCTGAAGCTGCAGCTTATTACCGCTACCTTTTTTGTACAGCATATTCAATGTGGTAACTCATGGATAGAAAATCCTCAACTTTAAATCCAAATAACACCATTCAGATTCAGGAAAAACCT
This sequence comes from Opsanus beta, assembly GCA_900660325.1. Taxonomy (NCBI): domain Eukaryota; kingdom Metazoa; phylum Chordata; class Actinopteri; order Batrachoidiformes; family Batrachoididae; genus Opsanus; species Opsanus beta. The sequence goes on from CABFOU010308774.1 coordinate 2,870, forward strand.
ATCCGGTTTAAGATGGCTTCGGCCCGAATCAGACTCGAGCTGGATTGCCAACCCCAATGTGAATGGGGTCAAAGAGAATAACATGCCGAGCTCAGGCATATAATGATTCTGACATACACATTGAAAAGACCAGACCATCACACCTGCTGGCTTCTGTCAGGCACACTTCTTCCGCGGTGCTGAGCCACTCCAGCTACCTTTGGAGCATTCTCTGCCATCTGTAGCAGGGCCTCTGCCCTCTGATGCACCGGTATTGATCACGCAAATCGGGGCCCGTGCCGTCGATGCAGAAAGCCGGATACAGCCAAAGTGTACCGTTTGGGCTGGTGGAGCCCTGCTCTGAGGCACCAGCTTGGAACAGGACGGCGCAGTCCCAATCCGCCCACTCTTCACGCGCCTCAGCCACCTGTTGCTTTTCATGTGGAGATATTTTTTAACAGACTGCTTGTATAGACAGGATTTATTTGAAAAACAAAGGTGGAAAATCCTCATTTAAAAAATATAATAAAAACCCTGTTTGTGTGTGGACCAGTCTGGTGTAACATTTATGTTGGCAAAATCCTGTTATTTATATAATCCCCTATTTATATAATAAATATTAGTTACTTATATAACTAAATAACTAATATTTAATTTAATCAATATAAATGACCATTGGCCCTGCAAAAGACACACATCCTGTCCAGGGAGTACGCCACCTCTTGTCCTATGACCGTTGGGATAGACTCCAGCTCCCCCACAACCCGTGATTGGAATAATGAATAAATAAATTGCAGATTGTCAGCGTCTCTGTTTGCATACTCTCTTTGTCGTCTGCTTTAGATTAATTTGGCTCAAACCTGTGGTCTGATCACCAAATAAATGCCACGTTATCTTCTCTGTTCGTGTCCGAAGTGTCTCTCATACAAACTTTCAGACACTGACAATGTTTTCGTTGGAGCTGCTTGCAGGGATCGACATTGTTTTCATGTACTGAGTGGCCTGAGACAGCGCAGCGAGCATGCTGATGTACCTCTATGATGTCACACGTCAGAGTTATTGGTGCATTTCAACTGCTTTTTAACCTCTCAAGGCCAAACAGTGCCATGCCGTTGCATGGGTAATATTTTGCTGTAATAATGTGTGTTAGGATCACAATTCAATCATTCAATTGTTGTTTTTTAACAGAGGAAAAACACTATCTCAAAAAAATGTAATGCTTTTGCTCATCGGGAAGAGTTGATCTTTTCCATGACTTTTCTTTTGGCACAAGGGCCTAAGAGTTGTTATCTCTGCTTTTATAAAAGATTAAAGCTCTTCATCTTTGTTTCAGAGAATGACAGCACAAGAGTTGATTGATTGTTCTTTGCTTTAAGAGTTTCAAATTAGACAGGTGCTTAGTGCACTCAGAGCTTTGCTCCAAAATCTGTTATTGTCACCATCCTTTTCATAAAGTCGTATTGGTGATGTCACGTGTCAAAGCCACCAGCACCATTCAGGCTCTCAGTGACTATCAGGTCTCTGAGAACACGTGGACATGCAGATGCTGAGCCCAAGCTCACTAAATAATTAAGCAGTCACACACATGTAACAGCCAAGAGTAAAGAGAGAAGGCTTCAGTTTTTACAAAGTGGAAAAATCACAGCTTCATCCCAGCCGTTTCTCAGTGCTACCAAGGCCAACACACTAAAACACTAAGGCGAAACAAAAACATGCTGAAATTTAAATGAAGCCAAATGTTGACAGGCACTTGTGTCACAAATCTTATGCAGTATATGTGCACCCGAATTACTGCGCTCAGTTCAGCCCCTGTGCTATGCAAACTTTTATCATCATGCTGCTGAGGTCCTGTAGTGAACTTCCAGCAGCTGGCTGTGAAGGGAGTCAGAAACTCAGCTGTAACTCATGTAAACTGACATGAGGGTCAACAAGGGCAAAATACTGATCAGACTGTGAGGAGAAACATCTCAAAAACTCCCTTTTATAGGGTGCAGGACAGAACTGGGCTCTCATTTCCCTCCATGCAGCCATTCACAAACTGTGGGAACAGAACACCAGAGTACTCAAAAATATGTTTGAACTACAACAGGATAAAAATGTAAAAAGATTTCTCTAGACTTGTGGTTGTGGGAAATATACTTGGGGGGACAGAGTACAAAAGATAGATGTGGTAAGTCGCCAAGGAGGAAAGGACACAAGGGGAAAGAAGAGAGTCGTTTTATCACAGGGTCACTAAAGGGGGCGTCCCACGGGAACAAGGAAGGGCAAGACAAGTATCAAGCACCGTGGGTCCCACGGGATAGAAGAAATCCAGAAAAAAATGTGACGCAACATCACTGAGTGAGAGAGATGTACATTAGTCCTTACCCACAGCCACTGGGAAATAGTAAGACAGCCACAGGACAAATTCCACACCAAATTTTAGGTCATATTTTTCTTCTTAAAAATCTGACTTTTGATCTCACAGCATTTCAAAGTCAAATGTAAAGTGTTATTGAATGTTTATGAAGTTGAAGTTCATTGAATGAAATTTATTCACGCATACACTTTTTGGCCACTTTATTACTTACAACCTAATAAATTGGTCAATAGTAAATTAGTGCAACAGTTGCAAGCCTAGCATCATCAGGGAATATTCAGCTATGTTTTGGTTATAGTTAAGGTTGTGGTTAGGGTTAACATTTCCTCGCACGTCACATAGTGAGGCAACAGGGCTACCCACCTCGTTACACGTTTGGTCAAAATGAACCGTTTGCATCAAAATGTGACAACTTGGTTGTGACACTGCACTGGTGTCAACAGATTACTATGTGAATGTACTGATATCAATACATTGTGTCAATATTGTATCAGGAAATGTTTATGAGTGAATACATTGATTCTGATGATATGAATGCCAGTCCTAGTATCAGCACAACTACAACTCTCAGATAGATTACACTTTTTGTCAACAATTTCCTCAGCTTTAGAGGATGAGGAGCCGCTTCATGCCCCTCACCAGTAACACTCACCCAACTCTGTCACTTTTTGTTTTTCCGCCAACTGCAGATGATGTTCTCATATTTATTCATGTTTTGTAATAGGCTCTTAAATCTGTCCATACTGAGTATTAACGTCCAAAGCTTATCATCATTACTGGCGTGAACATTTTATCACAAGGCCCTAAATAGTCACATACTTTGATGTGTGTGATCTTGGTTGATCTTGTTTTTAATCATCCAAATTAAGTGACTACTGTCATTAGCTGATTATTTAAGTGTCATTGTTCATTTCCATGGATGCTGTCTTATGGATACTCAGAACAGCTGCATTGAGGTGAAGACTTGACAGGTATGTATGGTGCGAGTTTCTCAGTCAGTGATCTAAAATTAAATGCCATTTTGTTGCACTTTCATGTATGCAGTTGGGACACTTCCAAGTTTTGTCTGATATGGAATAAGTATAGTTAGTGTGCAATGAATTTTAGAAGAATTTTACAACTAAAACAAGTATTTGACAAAGAAAAGAAAAGACATTATTTGCATTGGGTTTAGCTTGGTTTGTTCTTGAGAAGAGGCCCATTAAACTGTGTGGTGAATGAAGATGTGAAAGGCAACGACCATCAAAGCACCAGTGAGACCATGAAAGCCGTGAAGGTCGGGGCTAAGTGATTCTTACACAGTGCACACAAAGGAACAAGAGAAACTCATTTGTCTTTGTCAGGTCTGAGTGTTGATGTGGGACACCTGTGTCAGAGTAGACACATTAGTACATGCATCTATCTACATACACCTTGGCAAAGAACTTTCTAACTCAGTTTGTCCCTACTGCACACATCTCATTTTTATCAAACAATAGGTATCTTAAGTAAATTAGAACATCTACTTTTTTCCATATAGTTTTTTTTTTTTTTTTAAACCCATCTAAAAAGCTGGACAGACACTGGACACATAGGCAAGTCGTAGTCAAGTCATTGAGACGCTTTCCAAAAATAATTCCAACAATTTCTGGAATATTTTAGAATCTTCAATGCTGTTTAAAGAGACATTTACCTTGGTGTATATAAACCACTGACGCCCCAAAAAACTGAACATAGTGAAGAAAACCTGAAATAATTTTTTTTTTTTTTTAAATAACTTTATAAAGCAGACATTCTGACTGACTTAACATGTTTTTTGATGAAATGGAATAAATGCAGTAGCAGAAAATTTAGTTTAGATTTAGCCCAGGTGTACAAAGACATTATTAAATACATTCTCTTATGTACAATGCATACAGAAAGTATTCACAGCGCTTTACTTTTTCTACATCTTATGTTACAGCCTTATTCTAAAATGGATGAAATTCATTTTTTTCCCTCAAAATTCCACACATGATTTTTTGCAAGTTTATTAAAAAAAACCCAAAAAACTAAGAAATCACATGTACATAAGTATTCACACCCTTTGCTCAATACTTTGTTGATGCATGTTTGGCAGTTATTACAGCCTCAAGTCTTCTTGAATATGATGCCACAAGCTTGGCGCACCTATATTTGGGCAGTTTTATCCATCTCTCTTTGCAGCACCTCTCAAGCTCCATCAGGTTGGATGGGGAGCGTCGTTGCACAGCCATTTTCAGATCCCTCCAGAGATGTTCAATTGGATTCAGGTCTTGACTCTGGCTGGGCCACTCAATGACATTTACAGAGTTGTCCTGTAGCCACTCCTTTGATATCCTGGCTGTGCGCTTAGGGTCATTGTCCTGCCATGGAGAAGTATATCACAAAATCTCTGGCAGCTGGCCTAATCCACCCTTCCTCCTCCACCCTTGGTGCTGGTTTCTTCTTTGTGGCTAAGAAGGACAAGACCCTACGCTTCTGCATTGACTTCCGGAGGCTGAACATCACAGTAAAAAATAAGTATCCCCTGCCGTTACTCGCTTCTGCTGTTGAACCTCTCCAAAGTGCAACCATATTCACGAAGCTGGATCTAAGGAACGCCTACCATCTGGTTCGCATAAAGGAAGGTGATGAATGGAAGACTGACTTCAACACTCTGCTGGGTCATTTTGAATATTTGGTGGTGCCATTTGGACTGACAAATGCACCTGCTGTTTTCCAGGCGCTGGTGAATGATGTGTTGAGAGATTTCCTCAATCATTTTGTCTTCTATCTCGATGACATTCTGATTTTTTCCAAGACTCAGTCAGAACACATCTCCCAGGTCTGCCAGGTTCTGCAGCGACTCATGGAAAATAAACTGTTTGTCAAAGTGGAGAAGTGTGAATTCTATTCTAGCTCTGAGTTTTATGGGGTATATTATTGAAAGAGGGCAGGTGAAGGCAGATTCAGGAGAGGTCAGAGCAGTTGCTGAATGGCCACAACCCACCACCAGGAAACAGCTTCAGAGATTCCTGGGCTTTGCTAATTTCTACAGGAGGTTCATTAAGGATTTCAGCCATGTTGCTGCACCACTGACCAGACTTGCCTCCTCTTCAGTTCCATTCTTCTGAACTCCTGAGGCTGAGGTTGTGTTTCATGAATTAAAGACTCTTTTCATCTCTGCCCCTGTCCTGATGCAGCCAGACCCACTCTGATAGTATACTGTGGAAGTGGATGCATCCGACACGAGAATTGGGGCGGTTTTGTCTCAGCGCCTCGAACCTGACCTGAAGCTCCATCCCTGTGCCTACTTTTCCCCACGTCTATCTCCAACTGAGCATAACTATGATGTTGGTGACCGAGAACTCCTGGCTGTTAAACTTGCTCTTGAGGAATGGAGGCACTGGTTGGAGCGGAAAAGCCATTTGTGGTATGGACTGACCATAAAAATCTTGCCTACCTTCAATCAGCTAAGCGACTGAACCCACGCCAAGCCCATTGGGCCCTGTTTTTCAGCAGGTTCAATTTCACCTTTACCTATTGCTCTGGCCCCATAATGTGAAACCGGATGCCCTCTCACACCAACACATGGTGGAGGACACTAACTGCGGTCCAGACACTATACTCCCTGCTAATTATGTGGTAGCAGCTATAACCTGGGAGGTCGAGTCGGCGGTGAGAGGCTCGGTGGGATCAGCCAGATCCAGGAACCGGCGCCCCTAACTGTCTGTTTGTCCCAGACTGTCCGTTCACAGGTCCTGCAGTGGGTTCTCCTGCCATCCTGGGGTGAATTGTACTCTCTCGCTGCTCAAAAGATACTTCTGGTGGTCCACTATGGACTCAGACACCTGTGCCTTTGTTGCTGCCTACACTGTTTGTGCCCATGGAAAATCTTCTCACCGCCCTGCTGCTGGTCTGCTTCATCCTCTATCCATTCCCAGTCCTCAGTCGCACACTGCCTTGGATTTTGTCACTGGGTTACCTCCCTCCAATGGCAATACCGTTATACTTACCATCGTTGACCGTTTTTCCAAAACCGTTCATTTTGTTGCTTTGCCTAAACCCCCTTCTGCCAACGAAACTGCTGACCTTGTGACTAATCATGTCTTCCGTCTCCATGGTATCCCAGTAGACATCATTTCAGATGGAGGTCCTCAGTTTGCCTCCCAAGTCTGGAAAGCCTTCTGTCAAGCCATTGGTGCATTGATTAGCCTCTCCTCCGGTTTTCACCATCAAACCAACAGTCAGGCCGAGAGGGCTAACCAACATCTAGAGTCAGCACTTTGCTGTGTGGCGGCATCAAACCCTGCCGCCTGGAGCACCCACTTAGTTTGGGTTGAATATGCACACAATTCCCTGAACAGTGTGGCCACAGGCATGTCACCTTTTGAGGCCTCTCTCGGTTATCAACCTCCTCTGTTTCCATCCCAAGAGAGTGAGTTGGCTGTTCCATCTGTGCAGCATCATCTCCGTTGGTGCTGTAAGGTCTGGAAGGACACCTGTGCAGCACTCCTCTGAACCTCCAGTAACACCAAGCATCTGGCGGAACAGCACCAAACATTGGTTCCACAGTATGAACCAGGTCAGACTGTTTGACTGTCATCTAATAACATTCCTGTAAAGACTGATTCCAAGAAGTTGGCACCTCATTACCCTGGTCCTTTTCCTCTTGACACAATTGTCAGCCCTACTGTTGTCAGGTTGCAGCTCCCCAGTGCTCTGCAGATCCACCCTACCTTCCATGTTTCCCAGCTTAAACCCATTATCAACAGTCCTCTGTGCCCTCCGGCCGCGCCCCCTCCACCTGCCCAGCTTTCTGTGTCCGCCGCCTTGTGGATGTCCACTGACGTGGCAGGAGGCTCCAAAATCTGGTTGACTGGGAGGGATATGGGCCAGAGGAGCGGTCTTGGGTTCCTTGATCCTTCATTCTGGACTCCCGGCTGGTGAGGGAGTTTCATTGCTCCCAACCCCGCACGCCTGCTGGATCGCAGGGGGGCTCCCGTTAGTGGGGGAGGGGGGGAGGTACTGTTAGGGTTTATGCTTTTGCCTTCCCCTTTCCTTGTGCGTCTTGTCATTTTCCCTCCCTGGTGTCATGTTTGTATAAGTCTGTCTCGGTGTTGATTCTGTATTCCCTCCTCCGGTCTGCCCATCTGATCCTCAGCAGCTGCTGTGCCTGCTCACCAGCAACCAATCTGCAATCAAGCCTCTGCACAATTTAACCGTGGCTCAGACATCCAGACAATGCCAGATCTTTCATTCTCCATTATGGTACTGACGTCTTGGCCTCATCTCTGAAGATTTTTTCATGTTTTGTATTTTTGGTGTTGTCTTCCTGAAATTTACCTTCTTACCTGTTCTCGCTGTGCTTCAGATCCGCCACGCCTGATCCCATATTGGACTTCTCTGCCTCTTCTTTTTAAACAATAAAAAAAGCTGTTCTGTTTCCAGGTTGTGTTTGCACTTTGGGCCCCATCTGTCAGCTCCTGGGTCAACCCTAACAGGTATGTGTGTTGTGGGCTGCCTTTAACCTCATGTTTGTTGTAGTTGTCGTCCCCTGTTTCTCCACTACATGGAGCCATTCGTTCTTGACAGCTGTCCTTCAATCAATTTCTTTAATTTATATAGCGCCAAATCACAACAAAGCTGCCTCAAGGCGCTTCACACAAGGGCTTCACCCGCCTTCCTGACAGCTGTCACCATTCTGCTGATTATCTGGACTCCTATTTAAGCCTTTATGAGACGTCAACTCGTCGCCAGATTCTCCGCTTACATCCAAAGGTAATCCTGGCCTGTTCTACCTTTTTGACTGTGATCGTTTCTCCTGATCTCCTTCTTTGCAGTACCGCTCCAAGGTGTGAAGGTCCACCTCCCAGTTCCCAGGGTTTCCGTACCCACTGCTACAAGAGACAAAGTCGGGATTTCCTTGTTCAGTCAACCAGCAAGTATTATTTTTGCTCGACACAAGCTTATCGTGTTTCCTCCTCGCACTAATGATGTGCCTAGCCGATGGTGGCTTTTATTCTTGCTAAGATTCTTGCTCTAGTTCCACCTCTGACACCACTTACTGTTTACATAACTGTCAGCCATCTTAACCGCCATGCCTCTAAGAGGGCCTAGTTCATGTTTTCCTATTACTGACGTCATCAACTCAGCTCATTGGTACTTCCGGGTTCGAGCCTGCCAACAGTACATACAGTCGACCACTAGCCGGCACCAAACCCCAGTTTACCATTCATCGTTTGTGGAACTGTCATTATCTGCTCACAACGAGTCCAGTGGTTACAAGTGCATCCACTTACTTGCTGTGTCTTTCCTCCCTCAGTCAGCCCTCTCCGGATCCGTGGTTCCCACCTGGCTCCGGACCATCCTGGCATAACACACCTCGCTGTTGGATTGCAGTACGCCACTTCCACCGCGTGGCAGGCCCTGTCTCCACTCAGCTTCA
>CABFOU010308952.1:0-12366 GCA_900660325.1 Opsanus beta
TGCCAGTTCACACAAAAGCATTAAAATACTTTTAACAGAATCGACTGTAATATGACATCTGAGTTTGATTAAATTTGCTGAAGGATGAGTAAAATATCATTTTTCAGGCTCATTTTAGCTCTGAGATGACAGGAAGGTGATTGGTGAGCTGCAGTGATGGTTCTGCAACAACAACAAGATACTTCAGGAACAAGACCAACATGATGAAATCAGATGCGCATACATTATAAGATAGTTGTTAGGTGCTTGTTGTTGTCGTTGCTATATGAACACGGGGTGTTAATTTACTATGATGGTGGTGATATAATGCTGTTTTTGCTGCAGCCAAATCCTCATCTCCTGAACTGGTTCAGATTTGCCAGGTTCAGAATCTCTGGTCATTTCTGAAACCCCGCCCCCATGCATGGCGGGGGAAGAGGATTTGGATTGGGAGTGCTCTATACACCAAAACACGGTTCCGCGACCATCTTGAACTAGTTTTTAAGTTCGGGTAAACAAAACCACGTGGCCTGTGCCTGTAAGTCTGGAGGACATGAACCAAGCACAGGTTTGTTGTAATCAGACAACTTTTTTTAGTAAATATGTTAATATTTTCTACATATAGTATTTATATAATCTCTCTAGCCATGCCTAAAGGTGCAAGGATCGGCTCAGCTGTGCGTCTGTGCGGCGGACACAAAAAGACGTGGTTGCCCCGTGAAAACGAGTGCTAATCCAAGCTGGGCAGCACATCACAGCTCCTGCATGCACTGCTCTGCGGGCCGCCTGGCACTTATTTATTTATTTTTTTGCCAGCCGCCTTGCTTTTTAATTTTTTTGAGTTTTTATTTTTTTTGCCGTTCGCCTGGCTTGTGGCTGCAGTGTGCCGGTGTGATGCTTCGCCGGCCGTGTGTTTCGTGGCGGCGGTGGACGGCTTTTAAGCATGATTAATGAGGGCATGATTAAGTGTTTCCAGGACATCCAGATGCTGGAGAATTACAGCTTTTTGCCCAGGATTTAAACCACCTCATGATCATCTTCTGCTTGTGTTATTACAGCAGCCGCTGTAATTCCAAGAGCAGCGATATGTTTTGGACAGCAGGCAGGAGTGGACTGAGAGACAGAAAACATAGCGGCAAGGGATACATACGTCCCAAGTTACAGACAACTACATAACAGTGACAAGACATGATCTGAATAAAGACAATTCACTATAACTTTCGCAGAATCGACAAATTCAATAGCACTGGTAAGCATAGACATGTGCGTTTGTTTACCCAAAGTCTCCTGTGGACGCTATGTAGGTCAATATGGCGAATGCCCATATATGGTAAACCGTGTTTAGGTGTATTGGATGTCCCACTAAGCCAAAAAGAACATGTTCTAAAAAGCTACACTCAATATTTAAATCTCACAAAATGTACTTTTTTTTATTTAAACCACCTTCTCTGTGACAGGGCATAGACACACATTAACATTCATTTTCTTTTCCCGCTTAATCCAATCAAGGGCCAAAGGTGGGCTGGAGCCGAGCCCAGCAGGCACGGGGCGAGGCCACATATAGACAAACAAACTCTCACATACGTACACCTACCATCAGTTTAAAGCTTCCAATTCACCTAACCGGCAAAAAACAAAACAAACCCCCTCCCCACACACACAAAAATGTACATCTAAATAATGTCATTAATGTAAATGTAGATGATTTTGTGATCATTTGAAAGTAGACAGAGGGCATTCCCTTCATACCTGATGGACTTGTTGACTGAATGTTTGTTAGAAAATTACAAGTTGATATTTTCTACACCTGCTATAAATGTCTCATAACTGCGTCTTTATTGTTTGTCTTCAGGTGTGTTTGTTTGTTTTTGACTCAGAGTGTGATTGAGCGCCCTGTGCGAGAAAAGACAAAAAGTCAGAATGACATCCTGAGGTTGCTAATGACAACCGTACATTCATACTCATTTCACCTTTTGTCTCCGACAGATTGAGACTTCACAAAGGTGCAAATCTTATTCAGTACGCTTCTGATTGGATGTGAGACGACTTTGACCCTACAAAAGTGAAGATGATGTTGCTATGGAAACTGCTGGTGCTGCAGTCACTTATGGGGTGCCTTGCAGGTAAAGTATATTATTAAGAACTTTTGATGCATGCCAAAAATGTCTTTGTGAAATCTGAGTGCTTATTCATATGTATTTGGGGCAGGTGACAGCAGGGGTCTGTAGTTTACAGCGGCGCCCCCTGCTGCACATTATCCCCAAGCAAACACTTTATTTCCATTGATGTTATGCCATAACAATGTAGAATTTGTTCAACAACAAATTTGTTGTTCTTTTGTTAAGATTTGCAGTTGTGTGCACTTGTGCTTCATTGTATCATTGTCTGTATTACGCAGAACATGCGAGCAGTTTTATGCTGGATAAAGAAGAGCAGCACTGCATCAAAGAAGAGATAAAAATATTCACTTTAACTTTGTTTCACAAATCACTCAAAACACTCTCTCTCTTAATATACCTGTTATATCTGCAGCAGTGGTTAAGTAGGGCTGCACAGTTTTGTTACATGACCTCTGGACACTTGGAAGTTTCCATATCACACATGTAGGACACAATAGCCGACTGTCTGTGTCAGACGTGTACTTGCCCACTAGAAACAGTCCTTTGGATTTAGGTGATGGGTGGTCTGTAGGTACAGCTTGCAGGAGGCAGGATATGATACAAAAGCTATTTTGCAGAAGTCCTACTTGCAGTTCAGACCTGATAAAATGTGCTGTGCGTAATCAAATCCACCTCAACATGGATCCATGTTGAGTCGTGCGGTGGGTCTATCTCAACCTCTTGAAAATAGCCATCTGTCTACCACAGCCAGGTGAAGTGTGGATGTGGGGCCTTCTCCAGCCACTGTGGTCCTCAACACTGAGGCACCTCCATGCTGGATCATACACAGAGAAACAGACAAAAGTTGCACTCAATTTCTACAACTACAGCCACAGAAACATATACCTCCTTCAGAGATGTCTTGGTGGCTTCCCTCATGAGTCTCTTTCTGGCACAATCCCTCCGTTTTTGAGAACTGCCTGCTCGACAGATTTACCCTACAGTGCCATACTGTTTGTATTTCTTAATTATTGATGGGAATTAAGTCCAAGTATCCGTCCCCTGACTTGTGGAAGAAAAACCTGATGAGAAAGTGATGATTTACTGAAAATGAATCAAAAACGGACAGTAATTGTATCCAGCATACTTTTTATATCTATATTTTATTTCACTTTATGAAAGCATTTTGTGTTGTTGTTCCCTTTCATTACCTTTGGACATTTTTAAATATTATCCAAAATTGGTTATTTTTGAACATATATATGCCCAGGTGAGAGATCTCAGATTTATGATTGTTTCACTGTTGACATAACCATAACTATTTGGACGATGTGCCATCCCACTCTGCTTACTCGGTGAATGGCTGCAAAGCAACCAATGCTTTAATTGTCTTTATGTCATCAACAGCATCAAAGACATACCTGAGTCACATTAAAGCCAACTTTAATCTTTGTCACTGAGCATTGATTTTGACTGATTATTACTTTTATCTAGTTAACATTACAAGGTCATGTTTAAGTATTTGGACATTGTTAACAGACAAGAAGGATGGAAGAATGTAAGGTTTGTGTGTGGGGAATTGTGTGTGTGTGAGTTGTGTGCGTTGCCATGGTTACTGTTGCTAGGCAACAGGCCAGTCAAAGGCAGATGCACATACATAAATACAGTACATACATCTAACTTTTTTTTATAAGAAGCTCCATAAAACAGGTGATTGCTGATATAAAACAGATGTTAAGACGCTCCCATTTAAAAAACATATTTTAATGAGACAGCAGGATTTTAATAAAATTAATGTTTTACCTGAAAATTAATCTCAGCATAACAGAAATGAGTTTTTGTGGTATTTTGCACAGCAAACTGACGAGGAACAAAAACATCAATATTTCAAATGCATTCCATCAGTGGTTCCTAGAGTGAGGTTTAGGGCCCTTCACCCAAAAACACAACGTTGGGCAAAATCGGCCAAACCAGGCAGAATAGGCGACAAACGAAAATGTCGCGCTGTGCTTGGGAGACACAGAAAGTCGACCAGGCTTGAACAGACGGAAGCACTCCACGAAGGTGGAGTTGAACGGCGCTTGTGAAAAGTCGTCCGGCCCTCGAACAGCGGTCGGCACAGCCATTCAGCCACAGCACATGCACGCCACAATCTTGCCGCGCATGCGGTGGAAACCCAATCAAACGCCGTTCGACCTGGGGTCATACTGGCAATCGACCATAGTCGTAACATTCACACGGCATGTCGCACGCAGGTTGGCCCAGTCGGACTGTGCCAGCCGAGCAGCACGAAATGATCGCCCAACGTCGAACCCAGGTCCGACAACGTGATTGTGCCAGCCTTCACACATGCGGCCAAATGACGGCGATTGGCACCCGGATGGCCATTCGAACACACACCCGGCCCCAGTCGACGTGCCACCCACGAACCAGCAACCGCCATCATGGGGCACTTAGAAAATGCGGCCCCAATCGCGCGGCCAGCACGACTGTGGTGTGCAGGACACAACAGTTGGGGTGCTTCGAGGTGGCGAGCGCTGAAAGGGCGTGCCAGCGTAGTGTATCCGCCCCCCCAACTCAGACGCATGACGGCCAAGGGGTCGTGTGTCCCCCCTGAGACGATTGGATGTTTTAGTGCTGTGTTGTGGCTGCAGTCAGCCTCCTTCCTGGGTGTCAGTTCGGTGTTGTCGGCGCATTCAGCCTAGCCTCAGCTGCTGCTACGCTCCAACTGTGCGCGAGCCGTTCGTGGCAGTTTCACGCCATGTTCTGGCCATTTGTGTGCTGTCTGTTCGAGCCTGCCCCAATTTCTGTCCCTCCCGAATGCGGCGCGACCTTATCGTGTGTCGCCCCTTTGGCCTGATTTGGCCTGATTCGGCCGTCTTGGGCCGATTTCACCCAGAGTCATGTTCTGTGTGAAGGGGGCTTTACAAAAGCTGCCATTTTAGACAAGGAGACCAAGATTTCATAGTATTTTTTAATTCTTGTGTTTTACTCAAGACAAAACAATGGGAGAGCAGACACTGATATTATAATATAATCTTATGTGGTTGGGAGGTTTGACCTTCACTCATTTAACAAATATTTTCATTCAAATCTTGTTCTTCTAAATTGGCCCTGTGAGGAATGTTGGTATTTCAGCTGGTTCCATCACAGTGTGTTTTAGTGTTCCGCAAACTGCTATGTCGAAGGAATCATCAGTTCCAGGGAAAATCTTCCCAGCTTTTTAAAATGTCCATCATTCATTTATTGAGCAGTAAAGCTGAATTATCGCTTCATTACACCATGTGCCCACTTTGCCCACAGGCTCTGCAGCATTGATCACATTTTGATGAAGGACTTTAATTTTTCTCCTTTAGTAAAATGTGGGCTCAACAGAAAGCATCACTGGAATGACTTTTTAATCAACAGGTATTTTATAGAGGATGAAGAAAGAGCTGTTTTTGGGGTGTGTGCTCTCAAAAACCCATCTTCTCCTACTCAGCACACATGAGGCCCTCTTTTGCACATTTAAGAGATATCAGCTAGCAAACGTCTGCAGAATATTTTATTCTTTAATAATTTACAGCAGATTTTTTGTGTGGAGTCATCATGCCAACCTTGTCACTGCCACCAACAGATCCTTCAACTTCCACAGAGGGTAGAAAACAGATCTACAGCCTGACCAATATATAGGTTGGCCGATAATATCAACCAGTATGAGCCTTTCACAAACATATTGTATTGGCGTTATTTTTGCCGAAAACTTTTACTTAACCAAACAAACAATGGAGAAAATCACTTTGACTGTTGAAAATGTTATTATGTAGTTTGTTCATCAGAGGGCACTTCAAAGGCAACATTTATGATGTTGTCAAGCATGGCTAGAGCCCACATCACCCTTTGGTTGCATTAACTACAAGAGACAGAGGCACAGTGACCAGCTGCCACTCATTTTCAATCAAAGTGGGCGTTTAACAGCAACAAGAGACGAGTTTTCACTCTGCCCCCTGCTTGTCAGGGTCAAATAGGCTGTTTATTTTCTGCAAATGCTGAGCGATGTGGCACAGTGACTGCCAGTCCAAGAACACATCAGATGTGTGTAAGGTTGAGTAGACTCTGCTATGAAATAATAGCAACAAATCTTGTGTTGGTTTTCTGAACCATACAGTCTGGGCCATAATTATTTGGACAGCATATGCATAAGTTTGGATAAACTAAATATAAAGATGACTTTTAATAAACATCATCACTTTTACAGCCATTTTCAGGGGATGGATATGAGAAGTATCCATGGTCCTGATGGCAGCACACCTTTACCTGTCCATATGTCCCACATGAGTGTTTGTGGGTTGTTCGAGTAAAAATACCAGTAAAAATTTGGAGTTCTTTGGATAATTGCTAACATTTCAAACAAGCTTTGGTTTAAACTGCTACATTGATCAGTAAATCTGTTGATGGTTTAGCCTGGTGCAGCTAATACCTGTACACGGGTCATGTGCTGAAGTGACTTTCAGCCGGTTTCACTCTTGTGAGACATTTATTATAAAGGTATCTGTCTATATGCATGTTACTTGCATCATATCCGAAGTGTGGCTGACTTTGTTGGTGGGTCCGGAGGACCAGGATAACTCCATTTGCTTGGAGCAGTGAGCCGGCTACACTTCTCAGAGCTGGATGCAATATGATTTTGATGGGGCCAAATCTCTGACATTAAAGTGTTTCGATCTCGGCTCGCAAATGCGTTTGGATGTTCTAAATATGTATTCTCATTTGTTTGAGTCTCTGGCTGGTCCTGATTTTAATTTATTTTATCCACAGCATTGCCTCGCTAGGTTTGATTCCCTGTTTTTGTGGTATGTGACGCAATGACATCATCGAAGACAGAAAACCCAAATGGAAGTAACTGAACTGACCTGGAACCTGGATCCCCATTTTAAGAGGCAGAAATCCTGGGCTGAAATTTTGGCTGCACTGCCTTTTTGGTTTTTATTTGGTATTCTAGTTTTCTTGATACTGGCTAGTTACTATGATTCCTTCAGTAGGCCGACCTGTTTTGCTTTTATTTACTGTTCTGCATCCATTGGAGGATCATAATCCTCAGAAGAGGCACGAACTGGGGATTTGTATATTTTGGGTGCTGTCCAAATAGCATTACAAAATCTCCAAATCATCCCAAGGTTTTTACTTTATTTCATTAACCTATTCAGTCCATATGACTGGTTGTTCACATTCTATTCGTTTTTTTCATATAGGCTGAGATTTATGACTATGCAACCTGGCCAAATCTAAAATCTGTTAAAAGGAAATGTTTAATTATTCTATTGCTTCCAATATCGGGAAGTGTTCAACCAAACACATGCCCTGAGTTGAATTATTAGAAAACCCCTTGTTAATTAAAAGCAAGATCAGACCTCGGTATTCTAATAAAAATCTGGACTAAATGGACAAATACTCATATTTTGGTTTTGTCTGAAACTTGGCTAAAAAAATCTCTTACAGACAAAGACATTGGAATCAAGGGTTACAGCGATTCTTGTTGTGACTGTCCCACAAAAAAGTAGTGGAGTTGCCATTTATATTAAAAACAAATTTAATGCTACCGTCCTATCTTCAGTATCTCTCTCCAGATAATTTGAACTTCTTTCTTTGAAAGTGGAACTTTTGTGTGTTTTAGTGTGTTTTGTCATGGACCTCCTCACAATGAGGTGAGTCTATCATCATTGTGTGAAAATCTTAAAATTTTAATGAGATTTTCCTTAATGGAGATTTTGACCGGGACTGGTTGCCCTCTGTCATTGACAGTTTTAAATCCACCTGTTAAGCATTTAATTTTACACAAGTAGTCAACTGCTCAACTTGTCCAAATCCTAAATCCAGAAAAATCCTTGATTTATTTTTAACAAATGCCCCTCATAAATTCTCGGATATTGGTGTTTTTGCTCATGGTTTTAGCAATCACTGTGTTATAGCTACAGTCCGAGAAGCTAAACTCCCAAAATCAAGGTTGCAAATTATTTTTAAACAAGATTTTAAGCATTTCTGTGATCAAGCTTTGTTGTCATGATTTGTGGTTGTTATGAATGGGAGCCAGGAACAAAGTCAAATTGAACCCCATAAGCAGGCAGCCAGGACTCAGATGTATGTATGCAAAAACCAAGGTGCTTTAATAATCCAACGTGACACAAGTACAACATACAGGAGGATGTGAACATACCAAGTGGGAACCAGGAGAGACAGACTAACAAAAACAAAGAACACCGCAAAGCAAAAAGACACCAAAAATTCTTACAAACCGGAGATCTAAGAAAAGACAACAAAGCACTCATAACAGTCAAACAATAGACCCGCAACTGAACAGGGAAACAGGAGTGGCTTAAGAAGACTGAATTAATGGACAACAGGCGTGTGGAAAAACCAGAAGGTGGAACGCATGTGAATAACAGAACACACGGAGATAAACAACTAAACCGACAACAACTGGAGACAGATCATAAAACAGACAACAACAGGTGAGTAGGAAAATAATCAACAAAAACCAACCAACACTGCAGACGAAGATAAATAAAGACACGGAAATTAAAGACAACCTCAGAGGTAAACAATAACGAAAACAAAGAATGAAACATCCAAATTAAACAAACATACAATACGATCACAACGAAACCATGAACAAAACCAAAACCAGAATGCAACAGATCAAAACGAGGAACTAAGAATAACCCAAAGTACACACACGAAGCCGGTGGAACGCCGGGGCACAGACCAGGAACTGACACAGACACAAACACTGATGATCCAGACATCTCACAAACGCAAGACACACAAGCGGGGCACATCTCGGACAGAGAACAAGACCGACGGACAGAAAGACAGCCTACAGATACAGACTGGGGCTGCCACGGATAACAGACCACGGCCTGATGACACGGACACGCGGAGGAGACAACAATGGAGGACCCACACGCACACGTACGACTCCAACACCAACCAGGAGCGCACACCCAAATCTACACACACCAGACTGGACAGAACACACACAGATGGCAGCGAGTAGACCACACACCTACACAACTGCCCAACACAGACAAGAACTGGGGACGTGCACACACACACACACACACACCCACACACACACACGACTGACAGCAGAGGGGGATGTACATAACACACAGACCAAAAACTCGGAGAGGAAACAGGAGAACACACACACATACCAGGACACTGACACACGCAAACACAGCACAGAGACAGATAAAAGCAAAGTACCCACAACTGTGGTACTTTGACTGGAGCGAGATCTATCTCATTAACGGTGTAGAATTGGCTTGGAGTTACTTTTAGGATGCTTTTATTCAAATTGTAAATAAACAAGTTCCCCTCCACAAATTTAGAGTCCAGGGTCAAAAAATCCTTGTTCTTTCCCCACAGTTGTTGACTCTACTTTAAGAAAGGGATGCTGCCTGGGTAAAAGCCAGAAAATCCAAATCTGAAGTTCACTGGAAGATTTTTAGACATCTTCAAAAAGGGCAAATCAGTTTTTTATCTTTCTAAGACTACGAACAATTTAAATCATCCTAAGAAGTTTTAGAAAGTCATAAAATCTACAGATAGAAATGTAGCAATGAAGGAGTTGCCAGCCTGTACTGTGAAAAATTCACAAATATTAACAGATAAATCAGACTGTAAGAATTTAAGGCAACCTTCTCCACAGACTTTTTGAGATCATTCAATTTTAAACCTTTAATTTGATCAGCTAGTTCACTGACCAAACTAATGCCCTTAAGTTGAATAAGTGCAAAAAGTCATGCAGCAGGTCATCTTAAATTTTTAAGTTTTCATAGCTTTTTCTTTTTTTACAGTGCAGACGATCCTAACCATTTTAATGTACATTTTGTTTCTTCTGGTTCTCATTTTGAGTCTCTGATCCCACATCTAAAAGAGCCTCATGGACACAGGGCTCAACTTTCATCACCCTCAATAAGCTCTAACGTCCAGCCTTTTAATTTTACTCTATCTGATGTGTCAGAGGTCCACAGAGCCTCAAAGCAATCGGGTCCCAACAAATCTGTGCATCCTGATCAGTTCCATCCTCTCTTCCTAAAGTTGGCTGCAGATTTTATAGCAGAACCACTGACTCATATTTTTAATCTTACCTTGTCTAACAATTCCTAATTCCTAACATATGGAGATCCGCTTTTGTTCTTCCATTGCTGAAGGGAGGAATCCTCAGTTGTCAATAACTACAAGCCAATTTCTAAATCATGCGTTTTAGCTAAAGTCTCAGAACATGTTGTGAATGAGCAACTTGAAGTTTTTTTTAGACACAAATGGGAATTTGTCACAATATCAGTCAGGCTTTCAGAAACAGCACAATTACTGTCATGATGAAGGTGTTAAATGACATTATTGATGTTTTGGACTGCAAAAAGCATTATGCTGCTCTTTTCATTCACTTGTCAAATTCTTTTGACACTGTGGATCATGACATCTTGGCTACTTTCTATCAACATTGAAATACTGACTCATTTGAGTGTGCTGTTAAATGGTTTTCTTTCTACTTGTCAGTTAGAACACAGTGTGTCCAGTTTGCCGGCTATTGCTCTTCTTTCATCCTTGTGTTGAAAGGGGTACCTCAGGGCTCCATAATCGGACATCTGCTTTTTAGCATTTGTATAAATAATCATTGTGACAACTTATCAAATGCTGCTTTCCATTTTTTTATGCAGATGATGCAGTTATCTATTGTTCTTATCTGTTGTTCAGTCTAACGTCACTAAACTTAAACTGGCGTGAATTGCACATAGGTAAAAATTTATTATTTTCTCAAAAAACAAAACAAAAAACACCCAGTCTTCTGAAGATCTTTGTTGCTCAGGGGAAACAGCATCAGGAATCATACTCAATCATTGTAATTCCAGTTGCATATTGAAAATCTTGTCTGAAATTGAAGAATTTGATCACTTGATCTCTGCAACATTTCTACCTTTGTTGGACTATGGTGACCTACTTCTCAGGAATGCATCTCATCAGTGCCTAAAGAAGTTTGATACCATGTGGTGTGCTACGTTTCATTACTGGTCTTTGAAATCGTGTCCATCACTGTGCTTTGTATGCTGCCGCTGCCTCGCCCACTCTGTATGTTTGCAGATTTACTCATTGGATGATTTTGTCTATAAATCTCTCCTCAGTCTGATGCCTTCATACCTGTGTGCATACATGTGTAGGAACCTAAATCCACGTGTCCTGCGTGCTCTCAATATTGTCCAAAAAGTCATCCCAAGAGTCAGAACTGAACTTGGCAAAAAGTTTTTAAACTACGCTGCTCCCTTCTCTGTATTCTTATTCTATAAGTCTTTAAATATGCCTTTTCCATCAATCATTAAGAAATTGAAACTGTATGGTAAATCTGTCTGAAGTATGGGGTTCTCAGAAAATGAAGGAGACAAGTCAGGGAAGCCACCAAGACACCAGACAACTCTGAAGGAGTTATAGGTGTTTATGTTGTGGTTGTGGGCATCGTCTTTGTACTCGTAAGTTATCGTTATCGCCACTATTTTCTGTTATTTTGTGTTAGCTCCTAAGCCAGTTAAAATCAGTGGCGCCGATTCCGTGGGTGCTCGCCAAACGTGCGACGGCGCCGTGTTTAATTACAGCAGATTTTTGCAGCGGATTTGCGATGATACGCACAAATCCGCTGCGAAAAAAACATGTTTTACTAGTTATTGCGGCAGTTTTTTCACCGCGAAGACAGTGCCGTCGCAAATTTGGCAAGCACACACGGAATCAGCGCCACTGATTCAAGTGGAGGAAAAAGCTGCAACAATCTTTTGCAAAGTTAAAACTTGTACATTGTTAAAGCTTTGAGCAGGCTGTGACTTATATTTGAGCAATATGTACATAAAAGGAAGTGCAAGAAAATGAACATGTATGGTACAATGAAAGAGTAAAAACATTGTGGTGGATCTGAATCTGAAAATTGAGCTCAGGTTCATCCTGTTTCTACTGATCATCCTTGAGATGTTTCTACATCTTAACTGGAGTCCACCTGGGGTAAATTCAGTTGATTGGACATGATTTGGAAAGACACACACCTGTCTACATATAAGGTCCCATAGTTGACAGTGCATGTCAGAGCACAAACCAAGCATGAAGTCAAAGGAATTGTCTGTAGACCTCAGAGACAGGATTGTCTGGAGGCACAAATCTGGGGAAGGGTACAGAAACATTTCTGCTGCTTTGAAGGTCCCAATGAGCACAGTGGACTCCATCATCTGTAAATGGAAGAAGTTCGGATCCACCAGGACTCTTC
>CABFOU010308983.1:0-12610 GCA_900660325.1 Opsanus beta
ACAGCCTAGTACAAAAAACAGTTTTGGTCTCTATAGATAGTTTCCTCCTCCATGACAACTGTATGGGGGTGAATTTTTTTCTAACTTCTTAGTTTAAGATGTTTTAATCCATAAAAATCTGTAAATTTGGAGGCGTGATTGCTTTGAGTGACAGTGGTTGAGACCAGTGTCTCCTCTCATCTTTAGCTCGTTGTACGCTCGATGCAGCTCGTAGTGCAGACTGTGTCTAGTTTTGGTGTATTTTATTACAAACCCCTAGAATAATCTGGCTTGTTGTGTGGTGAAACATCCTAACAGATCATTTAAGACATCTCTGTTGCAATAATAACGCTGAGTGAAATTCTTGTCGGATGTAATGTTGTATACTAACGGTGTTAGCACTTTTAGCAGCTGTAGGTAGCGTCATCTGTTAGGTCCACTTAATGCATGAGAAAATATGCGGCTCATAACTTTTAATGTCCACAACAAAGTAAAGCAGGAGAAGAACCACTGCACAGTCCTCAAAAATATGATTTAATAAACACCTGAACCCATGTTAGGTGGCTCGGACTCTAAGAGAGGGGCGTGTTCAGGCGTCTTTGTCACACACGGAGCCACCCACGCTCCACCCATTTATGCATTAATGAGTTCATCATTCAACTGCTGTCAACATGGTGCCACCCACAACATAGCCCAGGCATGGGCTTCATTTTGGCTGTTCCAGTTCTCTGTAGAAAACCAATGGGTGGCATCATGCAGGCTTTGTCCAGTATTTATACAGTCTATGGTTGCTGCATCCTCAACACCACAGAACCGGCATGGGTTCTGGATAGCAACCACCCAGGCAGACAACCGGTCCATCTCTAACTTTAGAAAGTAACCATCTATCTGCCACAGTGAGGTGATACATGGGCATCCCCTTGGCCTTTTCCAGATGGTGAGGTCCTCAACACTGAGGCACCTGCATGCTGGAAAACTTCTAGAAAAGTGCTTCACATGGCCAAAATGTCATTGCTGTCTGCTATCTTACAGCGGTACTCCTCATCTGTTGGTCTCTGAATAACCAATCATTTGACACAAAGTCACTCTAAGCGGCACCTATGGATCCTCTGAAGTGACCTTGTACCAAAGACATCTAGATGTTGCCTTAGATCCCTGGTTGGCATCCACGTCTTGCAACCAAGCAGTAAGATGGGAAGCACCACGACCCTAAAGTTTCTTTTGCTGCAAAGGTATTGTCATCTTCAAACACCTCTGTACAGTGACCTCATGGCTCAGCTATTCCCATGATGAGCTATTCCCAGGGGTCTCTCAATCTCAAAGGCAGAGGACTCAGAGATATGAAGGTCTCTGCCGAGATTAGTGAATGTCTCTACAAGTTTGACACAGGTGCAGTTCTAATGGCCAAATCCAGGAAGTCATTGAAAGCCTGGATAATCTTGATCCAAGGCAATCGCAAACTCAGACACTCCGACTCCTCAGTCAGCATCATCTGCGAAGGCAAGAAGAGTACACCTTTCCTCACTGACAAAAGCGTCTAAGCTGCTGTTCCCCACAACCCTACTCAACACCCAGCTCATGCAAGCATAGAACAGAGTATGCTCGAATACGAGAATTCAATACAACTGCAACGATTAAACCGTAGAAACAATGTCAACCCATATATCAAGAATATAATTACACACAATGATGAAGTACTTAATGTTACAGTATATCGTTAATGGATAACAGCGTCATATTCACGTTTCTGGTGTCACAGGGAGCTATGTAGAAAAACCTGATTGTAAATTCCTCAAGTGAGGAGGAGCACTTCAATAACTTTGTGGACAATATATCTTACTGTTTACACGAAACGAGTAGGAAGTGGCACGTTATGACTGTCGCCACCCAATGCAAAATGCTCTTAATTGTTTGAGCACTGCCGCAGCCATCAAAGGTGAGTCTGCTGTTGTGCATTTACTAAATTATGAAGACGTGCAGGATCTGAGAAGTTGTGCACAACATATCCTAATCCTCTCTCCATTTAGCTACAGTATTGAGCATGACTACTCAGCCTTTATATTAAAGTTAAATGAGTATTTGGGATTTTAATCGCATTAGATACAGTCAGGGCCATAAGTATTTAAATAGTGACAGAAGTTTTGTAATTTTGCCTCTGTACACCACCACAGTGGAGTTGAAATGAAACAATTAAGATGTGCATGTAGTGTAGACTTTTAGCTGTAATTCAAGGGGTTTATCAAAAATATTAATTAATCATTTGGAATTACAGCCATTTGTTTACACAGTCACTCCATTTTCAGAGCCCATAAGTAATTGTACAAACTAAATATGAGGATTATTTTTAATGGAAATCAGTGGTCACATTAATACAATTCCCACATGCTTAATGCAATATTTTTGTTAAACCTCTTGCAGGGTTTAACTCCACACGTTGTCACCTGAAGTTCCTTTGGAACTGCTGATTGACTTTGAGTACAACAAGCAGATGAGGAGTATCACTTGCATTGTGAGTGACTGTGAAGTATGACATTTTGGTGCATTTCTCTGTGCATGATTCAGCATGCAGGTGCTTCAATGTTGAGGACATCAGTGGCTGGAGAAAGCCAAGGGGACGCCCACGTTTCACCTGGCTATGGCAGATAGATTGTTACATTCGAGGAGTGAGGATGGATCTTCCTTGGTTGTTGCCATCCAGGAACTGAAGCACAGCACCGTCACATACTCCCAGACCTGACCTTGAATTAAAGTTGAATGTCTACTTTGCAATTACATCTTAACCCTAACCCACCACCATTGTGGTGGTGTACAGTGGGAAAATTACAAACACTGTCACTGCCCAAATAGTTGTGAACCTGACCGTACATTAACCATAGAATATATATACTAGACAAAGCCTGCATGACGTCATCTATTGGTTTTCTATAGAGACACGGAAAAGCCGAAATGACCCCCTTTTCTGGGTGTCGCCATGTTGAGAGCCCCGCCCGCACTGGATGATGATGGACTCATTAATGTATAAAGGGGTGGAGCGCGGTGTGACGAAAGAAGCCTGAACATGCTCTTCTCTCCGAGTCTGAACCGCCAGCTAACAGGCTAACCTCGGTTTGGGTGTTTATTAAATCATATGTTGGGGACGGCGCGGTGGTTCTCGTAACTGTTTACTTTGGTGTGGACACTAAGTTGTGCGCCGTGTATTTCCTCTGTAATCATGCATTAAGTGGGCCTCCCGACAGCTGCTAAAAGTGCTAACACCGTTAGCATGCAACATTAAATAAGACGAGAGTTTGACTCAGCCCCAGCATTGCAACAGAGGTGTCTTAGATGATCCTTTTAAGACGTTTCACCGCACAACAAGCCGTATTTTTCCAAGAGTTTGTGATAAAATAGTCCATACAGATACACCAGCAACACAACAGCAACTGGCCGCTGCCAGCGGACTCTGAGTTACAGTCGGATGCTACAAAAGGGGGAAGAGACGCTGAACTCAACAGCTGTTACTCAAAGCAACCACGCCCACAATTATACAGAACTTTATGGCTTAAAACATCTTAAACTAAGAAGTTTGAAAAAAAGTGCACCCCCTGTACAGTAGTCATGGAGACAGAAACTACCTGTAAAGACCAAAACTGTTTTTGTACCAGGCTGTAAACATGTTTATTTCTGCTCTAAAGTTGGACATTTTAACATGGAGTCCTATGGGAAAGTGCTGTGTATTTGGGGCCAGCCTCAAGCAGCCCGTCCAAGAACTACAAGAAAAATGAGTTCCGCTTTAGGGCCAAAATTCAGGCTCAAGTATTGCCGCTTGACATTAACACGCAGTTTAACAGACATATGGCAATTAAATATTTTTTAAAGCCTGTGAATGTATGATTGTGTTTGTGTATTGTTTGAGACAGTGAAAATCTCAACGGAGATCACAGAAGTAATTTTTTCAAAAAAAAAAAAAAAACGTCAATGTAAATCCAGTCTGACCTGTAAAAATCTCATGTCTTGTATTCAGACATTGCATGAAACGCACTGTGTAACCTCAGCCTGTGTGTTTGCCAGAACTGTTCATCCTTTCTGAGACTGATTATTAGACTTGGCATCTTAAATACTTTGTGTTTTGGAATTTGGGCGCAGATCATTTGGCTACTTTGGCACTATGTGAACTGCCAGTTCCTTATTTTATAGCTGACAAAGAGAAAATAATTCACATGCAACCATATGCTTTGTGGTTGTAAATAACTTGGTCATTTCAGACTCTGTTTTAATTGTTTGTTTTTTTCTGCCCTGTCTTTAACACTTCACTAATACACTTATTTTGATTTAGATTTTGGTCATTTTCTCCCTCCATGTGTTCTGATTTTCCTACTTCTATCTTCTGTACTGTGGTAAATCAATTCAAATAGATTTCTGTCTCTTTTCTTTAATCAAACAAAAAAATGTCAGGAACTGTGTTTTAATCGATTGCACCCTTCTTTCTCTGTGCCCTCCATCTCTATCCAACTCTTCTGCAGACAGGCAGACGGACAGACGGCAGGACGGATACACGGGTGGGGGTTGTGCTCGGTGGCTCGGCGGCAGGCTGGTGGAAGATGTCGTCAGGAGCCGGCGGGAGAGGCGGAAGGCGGCTCAGAGGGACAGCGAGCAGTGCGAGTGGAGGAGGGAGAGGAGGGCCCGGAGAGGCGGAGGAAGGTCCCGTGGGGATCCCCTTCCCCGAACACAGCGCAGACATCCTGGGCAGCCTGAACAAGCAGCGGCTCAGCGGCCTGCTGTGTGATGTGCTGCTGGTAACTCAGGACCGGGAGTTTCCAGCTCACCGCTCCGTTCTGGCCTCCTGCAGCTCGTACTTCCACAAGCTCTTCACCTCGGGGGCAGCCGCCGACCAACAGAACATCTACACCATCGACTTTGTAGCAGCAGAGGCTCTGGGAGCATTGCTGGACTTTGCCTACACAGCCACTCTGACCGTCAGTCACAGCAGTGTGGCTGACATCCTTGCCGCTGCACGACTCCTGGAAATCTCACCGGTCCAGGACGTCTGTACACACCTGCTGGACACCAAAGTGCTCTCCCCGCCGGTACTCCACCATGATAGAGCTAAAAGTGCTGTGCTAAGATGAGATTTGATCTGCTCTACCTTTATGTTTGACTTCAAAAGCAACCATTTATAAATTAAAGAATTAATTAGACATGGGCGTCTCTCCCTCATAAAACAAAACAATACATATTTAGATACGTGGGCTACAATGCGATTCAGGGAAGATACTTTTTTATTATGGAACAGTCAGATTTGTTGTGATACGATGCAGTCCGATACAATTCTTTCTTTAAAGTAAACATTTATTTTTTATGATAAATTAGAATAAGCCAAAAGTAAAAGTAAGCCCCTTTGGCTACTACCTTGTTTTCGTTCGGGGTCGCTACAGCAGAGCCGAGGAGGACCTGCATGTTGAATTGGCAGAGGTTTTTCCGCCGGATGCCATTCCTGACGCAACTCCACATTACATGGAGAAATGTGACGGCGTGAAGTTTGAACCGGGAACTTCCGCACAGAAACCAACCAGACTGACCACTTGGCCACCACCCCTGCCAGAATAAGCCAAAAGTGGCCAAAAGTGGCATTGATTAACTTCATATGCATATTTAATAAAAGTCCAGGGATAGTCTTCAGCTTTTTACTACTGTGCTGCAGCATGTTTGCTTTTTGTATACCACTGAAGGCAGCATCATAAACAGAAGCAGAAAGTGTAGCATGGAAGAAGCCCAGAAGAAAAAGCCAGCTTTTGTTAGCATAGTATAACATATAACTTTCCCATTCTGAAACCTGTATGACAGCATTGACAAACTGTGAACTAAACATAAAGTTCAAACAAGTACATTTACCTGTTATACTCCCTACCGCTATTGGACATGTTGATTTTGTTTCTACCTCGCAAAGTGAAGAGGGTCCACCTGCCGCTGCAGACCCACCAAGTTAACGTTCTTGTGACCAGTCTCGTGAGAGCGTCACACTGATCTTTGAACTTTTAAAAGACTTTGAAACTCGGAAGTTAACAACAGTTTAACTCAACCGATTTATAATGTTAAAATCAAGCCATCAACCACTTCATAGTACATTTAGATCTATTCTGGAATCCGTGTATCAATGTAATCATATCTTTTATTTTAAAATCAATTTCAGATTCATAACGGTGCACTGTTACCCCTCTAGAATTTATGGTAAATTACTACATACCATCAAACATATACTTTATGCTGAGTTGGTGTGTTGTGAAACTGGAATACTTCAAATCCACACTAAATCCAGTTCTCTGTGTTCAGCCACTTAAGGAATGAGGTGTCTGGCCGTTTCATCGACCTTTCATTAAATTGTCAGCATAGTCAAGCTTACATCATACACTTTATCAGTCTCTCTAACTATGCTAAATACACACTCTCAGCCTTGGTTAGTTGAACACTTAATCATGCTGAGGCGATACTGTGCATGAAAGGACAGCATGCTCCTTCGCCAACTACAGGAGCGGCATATCACAGCTGTTCTTCATCATAATCAATTGTAGCTGTGCATGCGTGTGCTGCTTCTGAATACATAATGCTGAGTTATCAGTGACCTCCAAGCGCGTTCCAAGAACGTCCAAGAGGATGCAGGTTGTTCTTGCAACCACAGACTGCACCGTTACATTTCACCTGGAAAGTCCTCACCGTGATGCAGGCCATGCCAAACAAGCATCATGGGGTTTTGGGTGTTTGATTTCACAGGGTTCCAAATTGTAACAGTCAAGAGTTCGTAGACCCTGACTTGCTTTTTACATATTTTTTATTGATTTATGATAACAAACTAAAATCTAAATAATTTAGGCTTCTTCAGACAATAATTTTAAATTATGATCTTTAATCTCCAGGTGAAAATAAATCTCTACACCACAATCAGAACAAAATAGAAGTATATGATTACTAAATTAGCCCATGCAATATAATGCATAATTCTGTAAAGCAGGTAACTGAGTGGATAAAGCGCTGGCCTGCCAATATGTAGACCTGGGTTTGAATCCTGCTCATGCTACCTGTCTGTGTCCTTGGACAAGACAATCTACATTATCTCAGTCTACCCAGCTATAAATGGATACTGGTTTTTTGTGGGGAATTAACCTGTGCTGGACTGGTGTCCTATCCAGGAGGAGTCGTAGACTCTCATCCAATGGGCCTCGGGGCCTATATAGCACTTACTTCTAATATAAGACAACCACATCATCACTTTTACAGCCAATTGGCTTCAGACAAATGAGAGAATTAATTGACTGTCACAAATAAATCATTAAAAGTAGAGTATGGAACCGTGTCAATCTCCCTAGAGCAGACTAGTCTGAAAAAGTGTGCCTGTGATTGGAGAAACATACAATAATGTATGCTGTTTCATCATCAGTCACAGTTTTTTTGGTAGAGCGGCCTCCTAGCAGAGCATTGATAAAAGAAAAACATGAAAACTTGGCTTGAGTTTGCCAAAAATGTTGTCTTTAGTGCAAAAACGCGCCAGATGTTCAAGTTGTAGTTCAGGTAGTAGTTTTTGTTATAGTATGCGAGCAGGCACACTGTGTTATTGTGTCTAACTCTAACTAGGATTGGTTTAAATGCAGAGGACAAATTTCATTCTATGTATGTATATGTACAATGACAACAAAGGCCATATTATATTATACCATATTATTATTCTCTTTAATAATGGCTATAAAAGTAAATTTTAGTTTATTCTCACTCTCGGGTGATATTTACCACTATCTATTCTCTTTCACCAAGCCTTAAAACTACTGAAGTTGACCAAATTAGAGACTGTTACTACAGATCACAATAACTTTATACCCATGGCTTATTTTTTATGGTCCAGCTATATTTTGTTTTTTTGCTGTCACAGTTTACAGCAGGTTTTGTCTTTGCTAACTATGGTAATCCTGTAGTTGTTGAATAGCAGCAAGTCTGAGCTCAGTCACAGCAGGGCTAAGTGAATGGTTAAGAAAGAAGATTAAAAATCCATTTGGCAATGCGTCAAAATTTTCACCTTGGTATATGGGCTGTATTTCTATTGCACTTCTTCACCTGTAGCAGACAGTCAAAGCGCTTTACAGTGATGCTTCACATTCACTTAATGTCAGCGGGAGCAACTTGGGATTGAAGGACCTTGCCCCAGGGCCCTTAATAATTTTCTGGTCAGAACCAAGGATCTTGTTGGTCTCAAGCCCACCATTTTAACCTCTAGACAATCACCTTCCTGACAGGGTTGTTAGTGCAGAAAATATATTGTGACTGTTTGTGTTAACAAACTTAACACTGCAGCGGGCTTTTAATTTGCTGCTGCTGTTTCTACCTGCACCAGTTAGTAACAGTGTTTTTCCAGTTTTCATTTCTAATTGCACATTCAGATACCCATCGGTGAACAGAACACTTCGCAGTGTTCCATACACACCCTTAAAGAAGCAGATATTGGTTTCTCTTTTCCGAATTCACTTTATCTAATGTGGCTTACATTATATTTAGGCCGTAGATATCGTTACGTAACCGTAACTATGTGTTGGTAGGTTATTACTACAGCGGTGACATGACATCTTAACCCTCACCGTAACCTTAACCTTAATAGCCCAAATAACCCAAATCTTACAGAGATACGTGAACCCAAAGAATAATTGAAACAAGAAATGTTGGTTGATATGAAGGGAATTTAAAAAAAACAAAACAAAAAGCCTTCTGTCAAATAATCGAACCCCTGTTTCCCACATGACAGGTGGAGATACTTAACACTATAGTAACAAGGCGCTAGGAACACACACTGAGTCACAAAACATCAATTATGGCGGCTGCCATAAGAACAGCCCCAAGATTTAGCGCTGCTGTAACTGTAACCACTCCGTTAGTTATTAAGGGTGGATCAATTCACAGATACCACTTTAAAGTCATAGATACAACAACATCAATACACCGACCCCTGAATAGATCAAAGGGACCAGTCGATGTATCAATTTTACCATCATAAATTGGTTTAATTAAGCGCGAGACCTTTGAACTCTCATGAAAGTTCAAAGGTCGGCACAGCACTCTTATGAGATTGGTCACAGGAACATTTAACTATGCCTGTGGGTTAAAAACAAAATCAGCATGCCTGATATTGATAGTTGGTTAGTTCACAATTTGTTAATATTGTCATGCTATGTTATGATATGCTATTTATGCTACACTAACAACGGCTGGCTTCTTCTTCTGGGCTTCTACTATGTTGCGCTTTCTGCTATATGTGCTGCTGCCCCCAGTGGTGAAAAATGGCTGCAGCACAGTTGCAAAAACCTGAAGAAGCTCCCTGGTTTTTCATGAAATATGTATTTCGAGGTAAGCGATCCCAATTTTGGCATATTCTAATTAATCATGGAAAATAAATGTCTACGTTGAACAAAGAATTGTGTCGGTTTGCATCATATCGCATCGAGTCGAATCATTCCTGAATCGTGTCGTAGTTCATGTATCCAGACACATATTGTGTTGTTTTATAAGGGAGCAATGTGCACCCCTAATATTTATTAAAATACATTTTGCTTTAATATTTTCCTACCTTACATCTGTCTTACGTACTTCATTTCTGTGCTCAAAAGCTTGCTAGCTTTGATTTTTTTTCTGACGTTCCTTCTCTTTTGCCAGGCGGGCAGTGAGCGAAGAGATGATGATGAAGAAGAGGGTAAAGGCAGAGGAGGCAGGGAGCACGGAAATCGGATGCGGGCGCGGGAGTACCTGGAGTACTTCCAGAGAGGGGCGCACTGGAGCAGCAGCTGCAGCACGCCAGAGCTCAGGGACCTCCCCACACACCTGCACTTTAACCATGGCAACGGGGGGCCCGCCAGCAACGGGGTCCCTGGTGCTCCAAATGAGTACTACTCCCCCCTGGCCCTCGCCTTGGCTCAGGCCCCCACGCAAGAGCCAGAGGAAGAAGATGAGGATGATGAGGAGGAAGAGGAGCCAGTGCAGGGAAATGGAGGACGTTATGGGTTATCGTACTACTCTGCATCCCAAAATGGGCACTTTTATGTCCCCGCTGAGTCCAGGCAGGGGCTGGAGAAGGAAACGGTGGAGGGCAAAAGATCGGTCTCAACAAGGGAGAGAGGGTCAGCCAGTGCCCTTTTGCAGCAGATGATGAACTCCTTAGAGAGACAGAAGGAGCATCCAACGACAGCAGAGGAGCACGGGGATGGAGACGATCCCGACGTGGAATTTTACTTGAATTATTTTAACAGCGCGCAGCCGGAGGATGCAGCCTCCATTGCTGTGACACAGGGATTGTCGCCGCTTTGGTTGTCGCGGGGCAGTACAGGCCAAGACAGGGGAGGAGCGATGGGAGAGAAAGGGGCTGGAGACAGAAGCAGTGGAGGTGGAGGAGGAGGTGGAGGAGAGAGGAAGATGCGATCTAAGGCCTTCCAGAAGTGTCCCATATGCTCCAAGGTCATTCAAGGAGCAGGCAAGCTACCCCGCCACATCCGAACGCACACGGGAGAGAAACCCTATGAATGCGCCATCTGCAAAGTGCGCTTTACCAGGTAAGCTCACTTAATAGGCCGCCTTCCCCATGTCACATGTTCAGCTAATAGTCTTGGCACTGTAGTCATACAACGCGGCAGTGGGAGACACCACTAAGCCAAAAGAAGTAGTATTAGCACTAACCAACTTAGCTTTGCATTAAGGCGGCAGCACGGTCAATCTCACTGTTGATCTCCATTGTAGTTTCACTGCACAGCTTCGACCTAAGCAATCAGACATTTTGTAGTATTGTAATGTTTCGTAGTATGAGTGAACTGTAGCCAAATGCCAGTCAAAATGTGCAGCTGGATTTTTTTTTTTTTTTTTCCCTTCAGCCTTCGTGGCAAAGTCCTGGAATTTTTTTTAACATGAGGGTCCCATAAAAGAAGGCTGTGCCGTGGTTGCGTTATCTTGCAGAGGGCTGCTATAAAGTGCTGTGTTCTGATACAGAGGGGGATTACAGGCCCTGGACCAGTGCTCTGTGTGCAGTTATTTGAACTTTTGATCTGTGGTCATGTTGATTATTGCCTATAGCACAATAGTTGCCTTGCTCTGTCACTCCTGTACCTCTTTAATGAATTCTGCCATGTGCAGCTCAGATAAATGTGGTTGTACAGCAAGTGGCTTGGCCAGCACAACGGTTTTCCCTTTATTGAAGAGTGGTGGCTTTTCCTTGAAATCATTCCTTTAATGAATTAATCAGTAGTCTTGAGCTGGAAGAAAATGCAGTGGGCTAGAAATAACCAGAGCCTTTGCTGGCATGGCAGGTAAGGAAGACCAATGTGAATTTACCTTCCAGCTAAATTTGTCCGGCAGTAGGGGTGGGGGGGTATTGTAATCTTAATCCTGTTTGATCAGGGTTAAGAGTGCGCCTCACACAGTAATAAATCAGTCCTGTCCTTTAAATAATTCACCTCTGTCAGTGTGCCACTTAGCTCCAAGGTTTTGGTATGTGTGTTGTCTATGCGTATATGTGTACGGTATGTCTACTCGCTTGTGTTTATTTTTGATTGACGCTAATTTAGACTTTTGTGATACATTTAATGCAAACTGTAAATGCTGTCTGTTTTTTTTTTTCCTCCACCAACTGATCAGGGGTAGGGACTGCTCAGTTATGGCATAACTCTAAATATTTCAAAAACATTCTGCTTTTATTTAACCTTCAACTCCCAGTCAACCCATAAATGGGTAAAGAGGTGGAGCATTGACACGACTAACATCATGAATGAAGCCCAAACACACCCCCAATCTCGTAGTTACCAACCAAGCTAAGGCTAACAGGCTAACTTTGCTTTGGGTGTTTAATGTATATTTTTTGCAGACTGAGCGCTGGTTTTCATAATGGTTGATTTTGTGCAGGTAGTAAAAACTGAATGGCACATTGCCACAGTAACCATGGCAACATCACTGAAGCTAACATCACCAAGGTATTGATATCTGCAATTAATGTACTAGTGCTGCTAAAGTACAAATTAAAAAATATTAAAAGTTCAACAGAAATACTGGAGTACTGACTTCTTAGCTGGTTTTAGTACGAGTAATCGCACAGCAAGCCATATTATGTCAGATATTTTGAATAAAATGCTCAGAAAAGATATAGTCGGGTCTTCAACAGCTCATCTTCACTCACTAACCTAGTACAGGCTGTTCCTAAAGGTGCCTTGATACTTTCCCGCACCGGCATGCAATCTGGAGTGCCAGTGGATAAACTCGTTGTGAACTGTTGAAAACAGTACGCGGCTGCGTGCAAGTGCGCAATGAGAATTTTGAAATGTTCAAAATCTCTGGCACGCATTAATTTTGTGAACTACACGTGGACATTGCGCAGTCTATTCGAAAACACTGTGTGTCACTGCGAGTCAATGCGTCAGCGCAGCGCATCACAGTGCAGCTCATTTTGAACGATTATGACGAGATGTTAAATCCATAAAAAACAGAATTTTACAGATACTCATAAGAAGGAATGAAAATGCAACTGTTTTACCAAGCCATTACAATATAAATATTATAAATAATTACCTTTGAGATGATCCCAAATGCTTTCTCCACCTCATGAAGCACACGAGAAAAGCTGCAGCTGTAGAAAATTCCTCTG
>CABFOU010308985.1:0-12803 GCA_900660325.1 Opsanus beta
TCTCTCCAAAGCAGTTCATCGGAGAAAATATACAAAAGATTGTTTTACGTTGAGCTGTCCATGATGCTGATCAGATGTGTAATGTGTAATATGTTGTCTAGATTTTGTCAACATATTAACCCTAGAACACTGTCGCCGGGTGATTTTCATCCGAGCTAACATATTAACACATAGTATAGCAATAGCGATAGTGTTCTAGGGTTAAGCAGTTATTAGCTTCTGACATTTTTTTTTTTCATGATCAAGGGGCCTGTCTTGATGGCAGGTACAAAACATGATGGCACAAAGTGGCACAAATAGTTTTTGGGCATGTCCAAGTCTGACTTGCTGTAGAGATGGCATTTCAGCTGTATGAAGAGCCGGGTTTTGGGTGCAAAGGTGTCGGATTTGCTGTGTTCATTAAGCATGGGCGTGTTGCAGTCTGAACATAATTTCAACCGGTCAGTGAAACATCTGGTCAGTGTAACATCTCAAAGAAATAAGTCCTGTACAGGTCCTGAGGTCCATTGGAGCTTATTCTTGGATACCACAGCATGAAAGGAATGAGAGTTTCCAATGTCCCTTGTCACAGTGCATGAGTGATGAGTGGCAACCAAAGCTGCCTGAGGTGAAGTAGCAATGTGAAGTTTTGTATATTTCCATGAATGCTTACTTTCATTCAGTTGAATGGTTGATTTTAATTCACTTTCATTGTGTACGTTGTATGCTCACTGTAAGAATATCACTTCCCTGTGCAACTTCCTGTTGCAAATTCAAATACATTTTATTTCTATAGCGCCAAATCACAACAAAGTTGCCTCAAGGCGCTTCACATGAGTAAGGTCTAACCTTACCAAACCAGACACTGCAGACACTGATGCCAAATGTGCATGTGAGGTGTAATATTTTTGAGCAAGGCTGCATTATTAATATTGTCATATACTCTTTTCCATACTGTCCCAACTGTTCTGATTTCAGCTTATTGAAAGAAAATGTTCTGAGGAATGGAGGAAAATCTTGCTATTCACCTAACAATAAGTTAGCTGATTGGACAGACAGGTGTGTTTTAAAGCCAAAACAATAAGTTTGGGACTCTTGTGATTGAGTTCATACTGGTCAGAGTCAAAACATCATTGCTGTGATAACTCATCATTGCTTCTAGGTATCACTTTCATTTTGGATCCACATGGTGTCTGGACCAAAATCTTGGACAAGTTTGCATGTGGCCACGCTCTGACTGTTGTGACATCTGTAATCCTTGTGACATGATTAAAAGTAGGTCGCAAACCCTGTTAATAACTGATTAAGACTCATACTGGATGCCAGTGCTCTTTGGACCAAAATCTTGAACAAGTTTGGATATAAATGATTTGTGAACCTTTTTGGCCTAGTTCATAGTACTGTAGGTCACAGTCAAAAGCATGTCACCTCAATAACACAATAAGGCTTTCAGGTATCACTTTCATTTCGGGTATACATGCTCTCTAGACCAAAATCTTTGACATTCTGGGTCCCTTGTCACCACTGTGACCCTTAGTCAAGTCAAGTCTGGAGGCATGCACTGGAACAGACTTGGGTGGGTCCAAGATGGCAACCACCCAGTTAGACAACTGGTCCATCCCCACATCTCTAAAATAACCATCTATCTGCAGCAGCCAGGTGAAATGTGAGCCTCTACTTGGCCTTCTCCAGCTACTGGGGCCTTCAGCATTCATAAACTAACATGCTGGATCACGCACATATAAACATGCTATATGGCCAAAATGTCAAAGCTGACACTCCCTCACAATGCAAGTGTGCGAGAGCCTAGTCTCACTAAGGCACCACTCATTGGACACTAAGTCATTCCAGCAGTACCCAAGGATCCTTTGTACCAAAAACATCCAGTCGTCACCTTAGGTCACTGGTTAGTGTCCAAGTGTCATAACCATACAATAAGGCAGGTACTGCCAGAACCCCAAAGACTTTGACTTTCGTTGTCCTGTAACGACATAAACATCTCCAAACCCCTGTATCCAGTGACCTCTTGATTCTATTAGCTCTTCCCAGGCACCTCTCAAGCTCTAGAGCTGAGGACCCAGAGACATGAATGTCAATGCTGAGACAAGTGAATTTGTCTACTATTGCAACACTTTCACTGCATACAGATACAAGTGGATGAGTCCAGGAAGTCACTAAAAGCCTGGATCTTAGTCTTGATTCAGAACAATCACAAACCCAGACACACCATTCAGCTTTCACATACAGCTTCTCAACTTCTGCAATCAGGGTGTCCGTGGAACTGCTGGTAACTTTGTAACTGTTAGAATGGCCTAAGCAGTGGGTCACCCCGCTGAGTGTGGTCTGCTTGAGGTTTCTTCCTCAAGAACACCAGAGGTAGTTTTCCCTTTCTACTGTCACCTATGTGCTTGCTCAGGGGGGTTGGTAAGGTTAGACTTTAACTGTGTGAAGCGCCTTGGGGCAGCTCTGTCGTGATTTGGCACTATATAAATAAAATGAATTGAATTCCGCAACGATCACAACATTGTACGCGAAGTCAGCGTCAGTAAACCGTTCCTCGCAAAAAAAAGCACCTAAATTACTAGTTACTGACTGTGACCGTTGTGGCTAAGTTAAATGTTGGCCACTCTCAAAACCTTCCAAGTATTGCTTTCATATCACCCTGGACCAACATCTTGGATGAGTACATATGTGAGCGCACGCTGGAACTTGTCACCAAATTAAAAGTGGCTCACAGTCCAAATCTTGCATAACAAATGCACATGCATTAAATTGAGACACTTTAATTATATGTATGCTTTCATCCTTTATGTATTAATAACACTTTACACAGACAGTGGACACAGAAGTGTTCCACTTGTCATTTTTTCATTGCAATTTCAAAACATGAAATTGTGCATAAAGTGTTTCTGGGCTTGTTCAGTGTATTTCGTTTGCCAGCTTATTTTTGTTGTCCCGTTCTCAAGCAGTCATTGTTGGCATCATCATCAGAATATTTAATGAATTCCTCCTGCCATAATTTCCATATAAAAAAAAAGTTTACTAGAGAATGTTTTTTAGGTAATTGTACTAACAAATAGACAGATCAACACACACACACACACACACACACACACACACAAATAGATGCCATGAATATGTAGGTAACGGACATACCGCACTTACATATAATTAAATGTGAGTGTTCATTACAGCTTACAGATGTGTGCACCATATGGCCCCACTGTACATCTTTCATCCAAGATGAAGATGTTTAACAGAACAGCTTGGAAATAAATCACACGATAAGAAAAGAGTATTGGTTTTGGCAGCAGTGAGTTAATTCTGGAAGAGCTGCAGTTGTGTCAGATGAAGTGCTCCCTTACGCATGAGTGACTGCACAATAACGCAGGGAGCTGGGTGCAGTGAACACAGAAGCAGTTTCCCCGTCCGCGTTCCAAATTTACTTGTGGATGATACAAAACCTTCATTACGCACGGTACACTCTGCAGTCCGAATTTCAAATGAAGTCGACGAGTAACCGCAGTGCCAATTCCACGGCAGCTTTTCCGTCCCCTAAAATGCGCTGCGTCTAATTTCAGGCGTCAGTAAAGAAAGAGCCTGTGTGCTGTGGAGGTGAGACAGCGTCTGGTGGATGGATCAAAAACATCATCTCAGCCGGCTCACCTCCTCGGAGCCTGGAGAAGCAGAGCTGGCTCTCTGATGACCATCAGAGAGCTGGAACACAGAGGTGGTCCTGCTCGTGGGAACTGGGGAAGACAGTGGATCATGTGTGATAATGAAAAAAAACAAATTAAAAAACATACAAAGACAGCTGTGCAGGTTGGTAGTTTTTAAGTACCGAGTATCTCATCAGTCTGTTGCAGTTTGTTGAACAGAATGGTTTCTGCAGGTTTGTACGCCCGGACAACGTGAGGAAAAGTCCTCAGATGAGCTAACGACTGAACGCCACATTTCGCTGCAAAGTGTCATGCGGTATTTTGAGCTTTATAAAGTCAGTCTGCCTGGACTCTCGAGGCTTCAGCTGCTGAGTCAAAGAACATAGTGCTGGAAATGATCAGAGATTTCAGGCATTTACACTCACACCTAATCAGAGTTTTTCCTAAAAACTCCTAGAATTACTACAGCAGTGATCCTCAAGGGCCACAGCGTTTTTCATTCGACTTTTACTAAGAAATTATTGTAATTTCTGTGTACAGTGAACAATTTAACACTTGTCAAAAAGTATACAAACCTAAAAACAGTGTATTTTAATCTGTTTTCATGTTTTCAGATATCCCTACAGTGTTCTCAGTGTTTGATTCATGCTGCAGTCACACAACAGAAACTTTTTTTTTTTTTTTTTGCGCTTGAATTACTGAACTGGAATGTGGTGGAAACTTGGTGCTACTGCTACTGTGTCATCATCATAGAGCTAACCTAATCAGATTTAATTTAATCTGAAAATACTGAACATTACAACTGCAAGGTTAAACTGTTTAATGACATTACAGCCTCACAGTTTGACGTTTTTGAAATATTAGCATATGCATATTATCATAGCTTGTTTACAAAACTAATGAGGCTGTTTCTGAGCCAGCTATGCACTATGGGAGCTAGTTAACATGCTCACTAGCCACATAGTAAAACAGATATTACATAAAAGATAGTGCATTTTTATTAACCATTATTATTTTGCAAATACCTCCAAAATTGAGCATAGTGTTAGTTCTAGTTAGTTCTGGCAGGCAGTCAAGTTGAGCCAACTTCAGCTGACTCCCTCATATATGTTTTCAGTTGACACGTTCCTTATAGAGCGCCCTATTTAATTGCCACAGCCGGCATAGCTGCTTCCTTTAGAAGCTAAATTGCCACCCGTCCCCCCACCCCATCTCCTCCTGTTTCTCCTGTTTGTTGGCCTGCTGCTGCCTCCCTGTTATAGCTTTTCCATGTAGGTACTCTGCCTGCTTATAGGCTCTTCCGAGTAGAGAGGCCCCAGAAAAGAGTCACACTGCCAAGGACAACTTACTGCAATGAAATAAACCTTTCCTTTTGACTAAAGTGGTCCGGACTGCATTATATTAGCAGTCTTGGTTTCAAGAACACCTTTTCACTTACTTGGTCTTATTATGCTATTCGATCCTCACTTGGTCTTGGACTAGAATAAGAACTTGAAAATTATCATAAAAAAATTAATAAATTAATTTACATTGTGTTGACTGGCGCTCTATTTGACAGGCGAGCCCATAGTGCAATGCGGTCAGGAATCTTTTGGTCCCACTGAGCACCAAGAATTAGTGAAAAATCCGCTGTCATTAAATTTGGTTTTGTCTGTCACAAAAACCTTTTTTTCAGCACAAATTTTTAAAAGAAGCATAATGCAGAATGTAAGTTCAGACTCATATATTTTTAGGTCTCAATTTTGACTCGCTTCCTCCAAAGTCTTGGTCTTGACTCACACTT
The DNA here is from genome assembly GCA_900660325.1 of Opsanus beta. Taxonomy (NCBI): domain Eukaryota; kingdom Metazoa; phylum Chordata; class Actinopteri; order Batrachoidiformes; family Batrachoididae; genus Opsanus; species Opsanus beta. The sequence continues at coordinate 5,422 of CABFOU010308985.1, forward strand.
GACTCTTTCAGGCCTTGGTCTTGATTCAGACTCAATATACATGGTCTTGTCTCCATCCTTATTCTCTCTATATATAGGTCTTCTCTCACTTGTCTTCTTTCATGGTCACTCAGTTTTCCCAACTACCTACGACAGATAGATTTACAATGGGGAAGCATCCTGTTCTATTTCTTATTGACTAATGTAAATAAAGCCCAAGACATATTCAGTAATTTGGAAATGTTCATGAATCCATCCCACAGACTTACCTCAAGAAAACTGTTACTGTCAACTCATCAAACTGTGCCATGAGCCTGGTACATTTTATGCCAGTATTTTTATTTTTTCATTTTATTTTATTTTAATTTTTTTTTTTTTTTGCAGTATTCCCTGCATTTAGTAGAGCAAGAAGGAATAAGTCCTGCATAGGCCCTGGTGCTTACCTTTGCATATGGTAAATGGACTGCATTTATATAGCGCTTTTCCTTCTGCATCATAAGCTTAAAGCGCTTTATAATGATGCCTCACATTCACCCATTTACACAGACACACTCACACACCGATGTCAGGGTGCCGCCATGCAAGGCGCTCACTATACACCGGGAGAAACTAGGGGATTGAGGACCTTGCTCAAGGGCCCTTAGTGATATTCCGGTCTGGTTGGGTTTTGAACTGAGGATCCTCTGGTCTGAAGCCCAACGCTTAACCACTAGACCATCACCTCCCCCATATGGTAGCATGAAGCAGATGAGACGCTCCAAACAGAACATAATACCTACAACACAGATTTAGACTGGTTCTGCTGATTTCTTGGCTTCTTGCAATCTTTTTCCGGAGACATAAAATGCTTTTAAAGCTCAAACATGAACCAGTGAGGTTTCCGTGTGCCTGTGCAAAGTATGCCATGTGTATATTAAATCTTTGAAAAGTATATCATGTCTGTGGGTGTTGCCTCTTGACTTTTTTTTCCCCACAAGCCATCTGGTGTGTTTTTGGGCCTAATAAGATAGACACAGAGACAATGGGGTTCAGCAGATGATAGAGATGGAAGTTGAGTAAAAGACAGGGACATATGAAGCTAGAGCAACAGATGGAAGAGCCCCCGTTAAGCTGCCGGTTTTGGAGCCGGGCCCAGTGGCCTGGCCCCAGTAGCCTCATTGGGGATCCACTGATGTCTAATGTTCTGACAGAGTTTGACGTGTGGCGTTCCAGTGAGACAGTGTAATTATACTTTGACTGGAAAACAAGAATGACTTTGGGAATTGTTACACAAATTCAATTTGCTAAACAATTGCATCGAAAAACTAAACATCAGTTTATCACTCAGTAGCAATTATTGGGCAATCTTTTTATGACCATATGAAAATAACAGACAAATTGATGTTACATATTTCAGATGCAATGTTTTCATTGAATTATGTGCAGATCAAGATTTTTTTTTTTTTTTTTAAGTGTTGATATCTGTTTCTGTTTCAATACACCTAAAGTTTGGTTCTCATTCTTCAGTAACCATTTTGATTTTATTTATTTATTTTGTTCATTTTTGTCTGAATGCCAAGCCGATTTATTGATTAATGGCCCGGTCTTACATGTAGTGCAAAGAAGTGCAGAGCGCAACACAAGCTTCATTTGTACTTTCCTCTCCATGCAGTGTCGGTTTTCACACCAAGCGCCAATGTCATCGAAATACCAAATTCATCACCCATGGGCGTGTTGCTTTAAAAAAAAATCAGGTGGGCTCAGGTGCAGTCAAGGGGAGATTATTATTGTATTGAAGGAGAAAGCATTTGTGCTACAGACCAGCAAAAACCGGGTCTAAAACACGAGTCTTAAAGAGTGCAACACTCAGACATGATTTAAATAAGCAAGGTCATGACATGTACACTATACATCCCGCATCAGTGTATGCTAACGTTCATGGCAGATATACTCACTGGTGGATGTCTTCACCAGGGACATCATATGCTGATAATCATGGCACGTACAGTACTGTGGAAATGTTTTAGACACATTTAATGCATCATAAAACCATAAAAAAATTATGAAAATCTGATAAATATTCATAAATAAATTAAATGTGCGATGAATTTCAACTTTAATGTTAATCGATATGAAAGCTGGGTTTTATTTACATGCAAATTTTGGGTATGTAAGTTGCAGGACCTCAAAATCTATTTTAAGAACAACACGACTTAAAAAGTATGAGTAAATGTGTTTTACAATCATTTTAATATTTGCATGATCATTTGTAAGTGTTTGTGTGGTATTCTACCGGCCAGTACACTTACGAATAAATTATTACTGTTGAATAAAAAAAAATATAGCTCACATATTCACTTATGTTGGAACTGATTGTGTTGACATGCCAATAAAAAAGTGGGGGGGGAGGGGTATTAAATGCTACGTTTATTATAACTCTGGAGTGGCCAAAACGTTTGCACAATACTTTATAATCACCTGCAGTGATGTATTAGTATGCCAGTATATTGTAGCCACTATGCTCATATTAAACTATATCCACAAAAAAAACTGTTTCTGTCCATGTTATTATGATATTTTAAAAAAAAAAAACTTTAGCAGTTACAGTCGTCTAACTGCTCATGAATTAGGACCACAGTGCACATCGCCTTTACACTGACATTTTTCCCGACTTGCAAAACGGCCTTGATGAAGAAAATTCAAAGTGAGAATGGAAATAGATTCCATCAGCTTTGCGTATAAAATATTTCATTTATTCCTCTGTTGAAGCCTGTAGCTCTTTTCTAGAACGTCTGACTCATGCACGTCTCTGACACAGACGCTATAAAGGCGGCCTGATTGGATGAATGACACCGAGGTGTTTGTGATGGTTTTAAAGAACATTAAAGTGATGTACGGCCTGGTGGCGGCCCTGTTACAGCCAGCATTACAGCTTCCGTGTGTCTGTGGCCTTGAGCTGATGTGTCAGTGCTTAGAGGTGAGGTTGTTGCCAGGCGTCCTCTGCAGCTAGACTGATGGTTAGTGAAGGTGAACGCAACTGATGAGTGCACCTTATTTACTAAAAATAGAGCATAGCTGTGGAAGGAACAGTAAACCTGAACATCTGATTAAAATAGTGTTTTTTTTTTTTTTCTATCAAAAAAGTGCATGTTGAGATTCTGAATCCTGGCAGTGAAGTCGCTGAAATAGCCCTCGTTTGTCCAGACGGGTGGACTCTGTGGGCAGTTTCATGGTTGTCATCATGGTTATTTCACTCTAATGTAGCAAATGATGTCAGATGGGTGTGGAGTTATGAGACTGACTTGGCAGTGTGGGATTTGGGCGTACACACTGTGCATGCCCATTACGGTAATAGTGAAGTTCATTTGCAGCTACAAGAGCACTCATTAGAGAAAAGTATGGAATCAGATTAATGCCTGAATATATTTTTTTTAGGCAATTTTCACCAGTGTTCATAAAAATGTGTTCATTTACAACATCTAAAATATAACAAAAATTGTAATTGCAGTAATGTTGGGCTGGCATACAACTATGTTCTCACCAGACCTTGTTTATTGGTTTATTTGTTTCAAGCAATTCTGCTGACAAACAAACACGGTTTGCAAAAGTATATCTTCAATAATAAAAGTAATACCACATTGTTTAACCCTCTACAGCTCATAAACGTTTCCTCTGATCCGTTCCCTAATTTTCATTTTTATCCCCCTCCTGCCTGAACAAATTATCAGTGGGGGACACGCTCAACAATACCCTCTGTCCGCCCAACCACCCATCCATCTGAGCATTTGCCAGTTTATCTCCAAGGCCCTTGGGCCCAAAGTAAGCAAATATGGCACATGGGTAGTTCCACTGGGCGTAATGATCACCATAGCAACAGTGACTGGATTTGCATATGAATTAGGTCATGGGTCAGTGAGTGCAACATCATATTTAGCTTCATAGAGACTATGTTAATTGAGCAAGATAAAATAAGTAATAAAATAAAACATTCGCCAACTGACTCCAAAGCACCTGCTAAGTACTAGCTAGCCTTACTATTTAGATCCTGTTCTGCTATTTAGATAGTTCTGGGTATATTGTGTAGAATATTACCCAGATCTAGGGGGGATGGGGGGCTGCCAGTTGACAGCTTGTTGGTTGATGATTCTGCCTACTGCATAGAGGAAAATTCGACCCAGAATGCATTGCATCATCAGCATCCTTTCTTTTTTTTTTTTTGCAGATCAGTACACTTTCAGTAGTAGTGACAATTTTCATTGAGCAGCACCAGGCTAATGTGCTGTATTTTGTAAATGTTTTTAGTATTTTTTTATTTTTTAACATTTGTTTCTCATGTGTTATCTCCATGTCTGTCATCATGGAGGAGTGTGAATATTTGTCCCACAGCTGAAAAAATGTCTCGCTGTAAGGGGTGTTCCCTGCAGTGGAAAACTACTCTGGGAGCCAGCGAGTCCCACGGAGAAAGACGTAGAAGTTTATCTGATTTTTGAGAAGTGTGAGCACCAAGAATCGGAGAGAAAGTGACAGCGGGTGACGACAGTGGATGGATGTGTTCGCAATCTCAAAGGGAAAGCTGTGACATGGACACAGGAGTAGAAACAGCTACCGGCCAATCGTGTTAGCGTTGTTACCTGCTTATTGGGAGGATGGACAAATTAAAAAAATCAAGCAACACACGCGTGATGATAGGCATCAGAGGTTTACTGACCATCATGTGGAACATCGAGGAAAATTATGACTGCCTACATACGAAGCTGTGTAGAAGTGTAGCAGCCTCAGACAGCAGAACGATATTCTACATGGCTGCTGTGTGTGAACACAGAAGTAAAATCTGTGGAATGCGGCTGTGTTTCAGGGTATGTATTTATTACTACTTTGTTTGTGGTTATCCAATCTTATTTAGATGTATTTGCTGTTTTGTTTCTTTTTTCTGAATATACTGCTGGTTACAAAGGAGGCGAAGCCGGTAATACGTTGGTCAACCAACCTCGGAAAATTCAGGCAAAAACAAATAGTGTGCCCCCTGTGGTGGTACATAAGTATCTACAGTATATGCAGTAGGCAGAATTCAACATGCTGCCCTTTTTCGACTACTGGCTGATACATAGCAGGAGAAGGTATTGGCACATTCCGTATGTATGCAGCGGTATTATCTGTTATACTAATGTCTAAAGAAGCACTGACACACTACTAAGCAACAGTCAAGATCTCATGGAGTGACATGGCGACCTCAACATTTTACTCAAAGGAGGGTAGAGGATTTACTGGTTCAAAGATTTTTTTTATTAAATTTCTACCAATAAGTCAGAGGATATTTGAAAATTTGTAATTTTTCAAAACACGGGGTGATGGTTCCCTGGAGGGCTGTAAGGAGGCACTACAGGGTCTGTTGACACTTACCGGATGGAAGTTAAAAACAAACAAACAAACACACAAACAACAAAAACTATAACATGTGAAAATATAACCAAAATGAAACCTCAAAAATATACTTTTATGTTTTCTAAACTAATCTATTCATGTTACCCAAAAGCTGAAAACACCTGAACTTGATAGATCAGCTGTCTGCCTGGTTGCCAACCAGAAACCAGCAATAATGCAAACAGAACTTCTCTGATACACTGATTCACATATATGGGTGTGCCATTGCACATGATGTGGTATGACAGGGTAGAGATTAACACATCGGCCTAGATTGCAGTGCCCATAGTTTACGAAGCACTTGTGAGACTTTGGGTGCAAATGTCAGGCTGTCCAGTATAAAGATTTTTTTTAAAAAAGAAAACGTGAAGGTTCAGCTACAATTTGCCAGAAGGCATATCAGAGATGCAAGCCTAGATTTGACCTGTTTTGTTGAAAGAAAATTCTTCTCCGCTCCACTATGATGCTATGAGTGGTGATGCAAAATGGAAAACTTGCACTGTGAACAATTTCTTCATTCACAGCCACAGAAGCCTATAACTTCTCCAGAGTCATCTGGGTGTCTTGGTGGCTTTCCTCACTCGTCTCCTTCTTGCACAGGGCCTTTGTTTCTGAGAACTGTCTGCTCCACACAGATTTACCATAGAGTATCAAACTGTTTGTATTTCTTCATAACTGATGTAAATAAAGTCCAAGACATAATCAGTGACTTGGAAACGTTCATGTATCCATCCACTGACTTGTCTGAAGAAGACTGGATGTAAAAGTGATGGTTTATATGTGTTATACGAAAGGGTGCACCAACTTATTCACGTCATCATTTTGGCTTTTAGATTTTTCTTTTAATTCATGATGTAGAGATTACTTTTCACTGTGAGTTTAAAGGGCAACATTTTAGAAATTTTAACATAAAAAGCCTGAATTTTTGTTTTGTTTTTTGATTTCCTGAAAAAAAAATTCAAACATGTAAAAGCTCAAGGGTGCACTAACTTTTTCACAGCACTGCCGATGAAATAAGGATAACTGGCTCTGAGATTTATTTATATTAACAGCACTCGTGTGCAGACAAAAGCCCAACAGAAGTGTTTCCAGGTGTGAAAGCTGACTGATCCAGCTGAGATCAGTGCCATCATGAAAAATCAAAAAGAAAGGATAAACCTCTGCTTCCACCTGCCAGAAACGTATCTCAGTACAACAGGAAACTTATCAAGTTTTAAAGGTGACATTTATCTTTTAAATTTGAATTAATTTTTTTTTTACTGGTGTGACAGCAATACAGAAACATCACAACAGAGGACAACTAATCACACAGTGTTGTTGTTGTTGTCCATGCAGCTGCTCCCGTTTTGTTCGGGGTCACCACAGCAGACACAGCCAGATCCACATTGGTATTTGGCACAAGTTTTACGCCGGATGCTCTTCCTGACGCAACTCCAGTTTGACCTGGAGAAACACACACAGCCGCTGGAGTTCCAAAGAGGTCTCCCATCCAAGTACTAACCAGGCTCCGCACTGCTTAGCTTCTGAGATCTGATGGGATCAGGCTCACACAGAGCAGACCGGCTGCTACTAATTACACAGGGTGATGGAAGAAAATCTTTAACATACTAATGCAGCAACAAGTGTCACACTGCATATTTAGTTTTTTTCCCCAACATTTATTAAATGCCTGACCACAGTGTATACGAGGAAGTGAAGAGGGGAAGCAGTAGAGGACCCTCCCATTGAGCCCTTGACCATTGTTTCCTTAGCAAGGTTTGAAGGTGGTGTTTAGATAAATGGATGATATTAAAGGAAATAAGCCCCTGTATACCTCTCAAAAGTTTGGGCAAACTCCACCAGAGGGCTAAATCCAAAATGGCCCCTGTGAAATCGATATTTGTCATATTTTCGCCTGTATAAATGTTGTATTTTTTAATTTTTTTTTCGGGCGGGGGGGGGGGGGGGGCAAGGAGTCCATTTAAGGCAAAACATTATTATCAAAAGAAAAAAAAAACTTAATA
>CABFOU010309032.1:0-10703 GCA_900660325.1 Opsanus beta
TGTCCCACGTATACCAGTTTGCTGTGCATCGACCTCTGCCAGTGTGTTTTGACCGTGCTTCAGCCTAGCCCTTATGTACCGTTGCCTTCTCTAACTGACCTTGTGTGTACCGAACAGTGTGCCTGTTTTACCAACAAGATAAAGCCTTTTTCTGCAACTAACCTGTGAGTCTGCAATTGTATCCAACCTGCACCATGGCGCCCCCTGCTGGTCATGACAAAGACCAAGTGAGCAACATACTGTGTTGTCATCATTTATTTTATTCAAGGCTCCAGAATATAAAGGGATATTGTTCAGTATAGTAGTGTTATTAAGGGCTTGTGTGTTTATATGTACTTCAACGGGGGGCGGATTGTAGTGGTGGGCCAGTATTGACCAAAAAGTCCAGAGCCAAATTTTTGTCCCAGTCCAGCTCTGATGAAATCTCATGTCCATACTGCCTGCAATGAAATGTATGTCAAAGTAAATATAAGAATCACTATTTTGTATGGTTTTGCTTTTAAATTAGCATTTTCCATGGTATCCCAACTTTTTCACAACTGTAAGATGTGCTTGTCAAGAGAAATTGCCGTTCTTCCTTCCATCTCTCCGTCAAAACCTTATGTCCTTAAACTCAAGAACCATAAAAATCTCAAAAATCTTAAGTTTTATACGTTAATACTTGGAGGTCAAAGTGCAGCCTGCCAACAACTCACGCATTTCTGACATTTATAAATGCCTTTTTTACTGTATGTTGGGTTTCAAGTAGGAAATGTACAGAAGCCCTGAAAGGCTCACATCGCCCACTAGATGGTGACAAAAGCTGTTCTAATGTGTGGGGTTGTATATTAGAACAAAAACTATGTGGAACCTTGGGCCAGGAAACACACTTGACATTTGACCGTGGCCCTGACCCATGGTGGTTGCCTATGCCAAACCAAGAGAAAATTGTCCAAATAACAAGTTTCCACCTAGCATATACTGTGTGCAGTCTGCATTATGAACAATGCAACATTAAACCCAAATACTGGCACAGAGCACGCAGGCAGGTCTTGCTGTCACAGAGGCATTATTTATCAGACAAATGAGCTGCTGATGACAGACAGGAAAACATTAATGGCTGAAGAGTGAACTAGGGGCCCAGTTCGGAATAATCGTTCAGCTGGGGATTCACAAACTTTGACTAAGTCAAACTAAGAAGTTTAATTTCAGAAGAGGTGAAAATTTAATCATCTCAATTAACTTCACAGTAACATGTGCCTGGGGGAAAAAAGGTCCTCAACAATGGCATACAGTTAATGTTTCACCATGGTAACAGGAGGAAAAACAGGCTGAATTATACTATTTTGTCTCAGTAGGGTTAGTGTGCTTGCTTCAAAATCAGCTTCAGAACCTGGTTCAAGACCACCTGTTCCTGTTCTCTATGTAATGTGGAGCTTAAAACTGGAGCCACATCAACAATCAAAATACCAGAAGACAAGGACACTGGCAGGACCATAATCTGTTTACTGATGCATTACATCTTTAGTGACCATTCCCTAAAAAAACAGCAGAGTGAAGAAATTTTATGCCAGAGCTTTTCTTTGAAATTTGTTGGGAAATGATGCAAATTTTGGCCCCAATTCTTACAACAACTGCTGTGCAATGATTAAAAAAAAAAGTTCATATGTTCAACAAAATAGTATCCTCTGCAGCTTTTGTTTAATGGTGGTCTACTTCTAAGGTCAAATGTCAAGATCAAATTTGAGGGAAAAAAACCCTGGTTAAAAATGACAAGCATGCATTTTAAAAATGGTCCATTGACTTTCTTTAGTGGGGTACTTGGGCATATTATTATTAGTGTTGTTATTATTAATAATATTAGTTGTAGTAGTAGTAGTATTCAGTGCACACCACAACATAGGGTTTTCATTTTCATTTGTGAAGTAATTTAAATGGAAAGGATGAATGTGGTGAGTGAATGATGCATGTCGTCTTTCACAGAGCTGATGAGATTTTCATTTTTATGGAATGCGACACACTAATTTGTCTCATTCCTCTGTACTTAATTGTATCCCTGTCATCAACTATAATGAATGTGCTGAATGCAGTATTCTTTCAAAATAAAAAGCAGTCAGCATTACTCCATCCAGTTTCCAAAATTGCTTTAATTGATATCACAGAGTGCCACAGATTTTGTTTGTTTTCAATCTGACACATCAGTTTAAATATTTGTGTTATTGCTTGCTGTTTTTAAGATGCACCACACCAACCCAACTACAGTTTATCCAAAAACTACAACAGTTTGAAACATGACTGCACTACAAGCAATCCTGACATTCCGTATCTTCATCAAAAAGTCCAATAAGAATTTTGCTGGGTATTTGTAAAACCAATCCTATCAGAAATTGGAATTAATTTTTTTTTCCCTACAGGGCAACTATTAACCAATATTCTGTTGGACTTTTTCAGTTGGGTGGTGTTCCCAAGCTGTCTCCCAACCACATACCAATCAGGATCTACTCTGTTTTACTTTGGAGATTTGATAGGACCACATATGCTAACAGTGGCATGGCAGTGTATCATTCTGCATACAAGATACTATTTTCCAAATTTGTCACATATTTTGTCACAGTCATCCATGGCACAACCATGCCACCGACAAAAGAGGTATTGCCACCTGGTAAGCACCATAAAGCCACCCAGCATATATAGTCACCTTGTTGTGAGCAGCCTTGGTTCCTGCCTTCTCGCCTGCCTTCTTTTGTTTTCCCTCCAGGTGGCGCGCTGGCGGAGCTGAGAAGCTGATTCACCTGTTGCATCACACCTGCAGCTGGTTTCTTCCTTATCAACTCAGTGCATTTAAGCCCCGGCCTGACATCCCATCTTTGCCAGAAACTCAGCTTGATCCACAAGGTAATCCTGGCCTCTCGTTTCTCTTAACAGAGTTAAAGTGTTTCTGATCTTTTCAGCCGCAGCAGCTACGCCCATTTGACGGCCCAGCGTCCTCCAGCATACTGCTGCCTGAGCTTCCAAGCTCAGGCAGCTAAGTCTCACCATAGCTAAGTCTGCACTATTTTTGAGTATTTGTTTGCAAAGACTCTGATTGTTTTCTCCCTCCAGCACATCAGGTGCTCCTTGCAGTACTTACCTGCTCCTGCCAGTCGGCCCCGGCAGTACAGACATTAATCTACCTTTTGAGACTGTTTTTGCCTCAAACTTTTTCAGCCTGTGATTACAAGTGCACGTCACTTACCACATTGTTTTCTTCTCTTCCTTATTCACTTCCCAGCTCTGTGAGCAGCCACTTGGCACAGCCCTGGTATTTCCCCGATTGTGGTCACACTCCTCAATATTCCACCAGTTCCACCTGCAGTGCCCTGTTTCCACCGCCATAGCGGGTCAGCTCTCCACTCAGCCCTCCAGCATTATAGTTTATTTGTTTGTTGCACATTCTTTTGTTAATACATCTTGGTTTTCATTCCAACCATTCTCTTCTTTGCTCCCTGCATTTGGATTCAACCAATCTACCAGTCCAGTCCAGTGTCAAACTGTAACACACCTTCCTTAATAGTACTTTTAAAGCTATATGGTATATGGTAGAATTGTTGAAAATCACTTTTTACATGAAATTTGTCTAAATATATCTTTTCACATGCTAAGAATACAAGTACTTTTTGGCCATGATGCAATACGTGCAGAGAAACTGCATCTTTTGTACTCCAAATCACAACATTCTTGCAACAAATCTATGAAACCATATACAAAATTTTCATGGAGACACTACTATTTCTTCCCGCGCCTGCTTGCTTTCAAATGCATTTATATCATGTTTTATATAATGAGATTCATATTTGTCTGTTGTAACCCATGTGGTTGAACACGTCAGTGTGTTTGAGTATGCTTAAGTTATGCTTAAATATAGATGCAATCGATTTCACACAAGCTCTGCATTGCAACTCCAAAACCTTTTGAAACTTTGTGATCGATTGTATAACAAGTATAATGGAGTCATGGCAGAACTCCATCATAAATTATGTTGTATTCTGCCTTAGTCTTTTTTTTATGAATTTGTAAGGGGTGTCTTCCTCTATTGTATATTGTAGGGGCCCCTTCAAACCTAGCACGAATGAGGCCGAATCAGGCCTAATCTGGCCAAATCAGGCTGAATGGGGAAAAAAAAACAAAATTTGAGCTGCATTCGGGCTGGGCCAGCCATTTGTACAGCCGTGTACGAATGCTGTCTGAATACCCAGAATGTGTGCGACTTGTGCACATTTGTGTGCAGCAGCACCCGAACACTATACGACTGCCCAGAGTGCAGGACGAATGTCATACGGGTGCAGTCCAAGTGCCACCCAAGGTCTGGTTGGAAGGTCCAAGCAAGGGAAGGGGAGGGGTACCAAGCACTGTCAACTAATCGAACCACCGCACACGCGGTGGTTCGATTAGTTGTTAGAAGGACACACACACACACACGCAGCTAAGCAATCAGATCATCCAGCCACATGCATGCGTGGCGGATCGTCCAGCCGTTCTGAGCACACGCACACATGCAGCTGAGTGCTCAGATTCAATCACCCACACAGACACGCGGCGGATCGTCCAGCCATTCTGAACACACACACACACACACACAACTGAGCAATCAGATCATCCAGCCATGCGCACGCACGCTGGTTCGGTCAGCTGTTATAACGACACACATGCACCACGGGGTGTGTGAATCATCCAGCCACATGCACGCGCAGTGGATCGTTCAGGCGTTGTGAGTGCACACACACACAGCTGAGCGATCATTTCACGCAGCCACATGCACGCGCGCCAATTCAATCAGCTGTTATAAGGAGACACACGTGCCACGGGGTGTTTGGATCATCCAGCCTCAAACAAGCGCAGCAGGTTCGATCAGCTGTTATACGATTGCAGTCAGACAGCGATCCAACTGCAGCTCGACCACCATTCGAGCTTTCGCCACTTCGAACACAGCTCAACAGTAGAGGGCATTTGCTCTACATTCAGGTTGGCCACGCGAATGTGCCCAACTGTTGGTGAGCCGCCACACCACTGTCCGACCACTTTCGGTCGCGGCTCGACTTTGGTCGAATGTAGCTCAAATGTCCTTTGTGCGGCATTCGGACTCATTCAAGCTCTAGTGTGAAGGGGAGGTGCGTGCAGGCACGTCTGCATCATTTGGCCAGGAGTTGACGTGCCCGAGCATTTCAGATTCCCCCTCGAACACTGTGCGAGTGCCTTGAATTGCGTTTTCATACCGTACGAATGTTGACAAATTGATATGGTGACAAATTGACATGGTGAATGTACAGGGATAGTCTTGAACCGGTAACCTTCTGCTCTGAAAACAAGTGCACTTAACTGCTTGGCCACCACACTGCACACTTTGGTACTTTTAAAGTGGTATTCTAATGGGTGTGTTTAACTTTCATCTGAGGTATTTTCTCAAAAGGTATCTGCACTTTTACTTGGATGTGGCTTTCAGGTACTTTATACACCACTGATTCATGCTAACATTAGCACTACCTCTTTAAACTCTACATATCAAGTGCAGGTCAACATTTTGCATGTCTGCTCCTGACAAAAGCATGTGAACGTCGTGTGACAGAATCCGTAAACATTACAGCCATTAGATGAAAATGCAAAGGAGCTGTAAACTCCTTAAACCCCCCCTCTCGGTGGCAGAGGCAGGTCAAGGTCTGTGATTTTCAGTGTTTATTAATGTGCCCTGCAGTAAGAAGTGACAGCAGGGTGATCTCTGTGATGATGATGTCTTATTGCTTTCCGTGAGCGCCTCGGGTACATGCATATTTATGATCCACTGCCACCTTGATGGTACCTAGAAATATTTGTTTAATACCCGGCCTGGTCGGAAACTTACCAAAGTAAAGCCACTCAAAGCACTAACAGCACTCTTAGTGCAAATGGTGGTTGTGCCATATTAAACTTAACAATACAGAATAAAGTTCCACTCACATTTGATTTTCAGGCAGTTTGACATTGTGTGCCGTTTAGAAAAGACAAAATGTTTTGTGTCGGAGAAACTGTCTTGACAACGTATAAATCTCTGCAGCACTGGTGTCAGTGCTCCATGTAAATCAGATGCCTTTTTGATCACCGATTGAATTAATTTGAAGTAATTTGTGTGACAAATTGATTTGTAACACTACACGTGTATGTGTTAAATATTAACAACCAAGGCTTTCCCAGAGCCAGCTGGGATTTTAAAGGGCAGCTCAGATCAGTCATTTACTTGATTAATATGAGCTGCTCATTTCTTGCTATGACAGCTTTGTTTTACTTACTTATTCATGTCTTCACAGAGCACCACTTTCCTTAGCCTTTTTTCTTTTTCTTTTCATTGTGACTCGTCTGCTGGCACTCCGAGAGAATTCTTACAATAGGAAAAAGAATGATGTCATACTTTAGCTAACCATCTAATTTCCTGCTGACTGCCAAGGCCACGTCATTTGTTTTGTTGCAGAGCAAAGGCTATTTAACGCAGTAGTTGTGCAAGACAGATATTCAATAAAAGAGTGAAAATGGAAGAGAAAAGTAGTTATCACGACATTGTGGTTTCCTAATGGAGGTGGGCATACGTGCCACGTGCGGGACATGCCGGCAGGCTTTGCTATGCCCAATCCATCTTGGGGTTCCCTCGACCACAATCAGATCGTTTTGACTGCTGTTTTGACGCTGTCAGAATATGAAGATTGCTGTGAGACGGCGCTCAGACTGCACATAGACCGCCGTCAGATGATTGTCCCACCTTGACTGCACTCTGAGAGTTTTGAACAGTTCAAAATATTTGAGGCGGCCACACAACTTTTCCCGCCTTTGCAGGACTGTTTAGACTGCGCTCAGACCATTTCTGAAATGCACCTAGACACTTCCCGAATGTGGGTCGACCTCTCATTCTGGCCCTAAAGAGCTCAACTCTGCCTGAGCCAAAAAAAATGTTTAAAAACTGATTTTATGCAGCGACCTAAAACATTCAATTTTTATACCAATTCCTATAAACATCTACTTTATACTAAAACAACCTAGGCTACAATGGAGGAGAAGGACAAAGAAGAAAGGAAAGAGAAGTAAGAAGGAGAAGTAAGAAGAAAAAGGAAAAGTAAGAAGGCAAAGTAAGGAGAAGGAAAAGTAAGAAGGAGAAGTAAGAAGGGAAAGTACAAAGGAAGAGGAAGGAGGAAGAAGGAGAAATAAGAACAAGAACAAGGAAGGAGGAAGGAAGGAAGGAAGGAAGGAAGGAAGGAAGGAAGGAAGAAGAAGGAAGAAGAAGGAAGGAAGAAAGAAAGAAAGAAGGAGGACAACAACAACAACAACAACAACTTAATGAATGCCTTGGCTCTGCCCCTTTCGTTGATTCTGCTCCAACACATTAACAGAATATTTCCCAGGACAAATCAAACCTGTTCATCAAGTAAAAAACAAAACAAAACACATTTTTATAAGCACACTCAATTTTGCTAGCTTTACCTTTCTTGGCCACACCCCTTAATATAGCTCTACCCCATAATTTAACTGTTTTTATTCAGGGCTAAGCTTTCGAGGAGCAACTCTAGAACCATTGGTAGAACAGGTCAGGTGATGCACTGATGCGCCACACCACCACACTACGGCACCACCCTGGATCTTTGATGGCAAGCACACAGGCAGACAACTGGTCCATCTCCACCTGCTGAAATTAACTGTTTCCACCTGCTGAAATTAGCGGTTACAATCAGGTGATGCGTGGGTATCTCCTTGGCCTTTTCCAGTCACCGAGATCTTCAATGCTGAGGCATCCATGTGCTGGATCATGTACAGAGAAGTGTCCCACATAGGCACAATGTCCTAGCTGATGTTCCATCACAAAGCAAGTAGTATCCCTCATCTGATTCTCCCAATCCAACAAGGATCCTCCAAGGAGACAGTACCAAAGATAAGCAGTTTTCATCTTAGGTCACTGAATACCATCCAAGTCTCACAACCATACAGTAAGACTGGAAGCACCAGGACCATAATAACTTGAACTTTCATTCTCCTACAATGGTACTGGCATCACCAAACACCTCTGTCCGGGGATCTCATGACTCTATAAGTTTCCCACTGGCATCTCTCGAACTCAAAGGGCAATGACCCAGAGACATGAATGTCACTGCTTGAGATAAGTCAATCTCTCAACAAGTTTGACACTTTCACTGTATACAGTCACACATCTGATGGATAATGAGTCCAGGAAGTCAGTGAAAGTCTGGATCTTAGTCTGGATCCAGGGCAACTGCAAACTCAGACAGTCCAACTGCAATTAGGGGTCCATTGATTCTGCAAAAATCAGAGCATCATCTGCAAAGTCTAGGTAGTTTTACGAAGATGAGTTACAGAAGACTTTATGTGTTTGTGGCTTGGTGAACCTGCTTCAAAATGGAGTTTCATTCACCTCTTTTATGAAGATCTCACCTTATGACATCACAAAGATAAATAGTGATCCTGTCTCTGTGAATTGGCATAGATAATGAGTACCCTGCTGTAGGTGGACATTGATAGTGAAAACAAGCATTTATATTTTGGGATTATCAGGATACCAGTGCATATTCTACAATAAAAAAACCAAAAACCAAAAAACAGTTCCTCACCATTGAGATATAGCGCCATGACTTGAATGATGCTCGGAGACACTGTTGATGAATGTGAGGTCATGCAGTTATCAAGCCAGTGCTCAACTCTGCGCACTTTGTTATGATGACCCCCAGATCTTTATGCACATGACAAAGCAAGATTTAGTCTGAGCTTCCAAATCAAATCGCCTTCTTCCCTTTTTAACCAATCTAAAAATATCTCCCCGCTGCAAAATATACACGTTATAGGATTTATGCAGTGTGCGGTACACTGTGATTTGTGATGACAGCAGTTGAATATTATGCTGATAATTTACGGCACTGTAAATCCACAGCCTCATCTCTGCTCCCACTGTCAAATTCCAAAGTTGTATTTCAGCCGCGGCCCCTCAGCGCCAAGTCTACTGAATAGGGAAATAATGACTGCTGTCGAGAGACAATGTCACTATTATTTTAGATCTCTCAGGTCTCCCTCTTTCTCTCTCTCTCTCTCTCTGTCCATTTTCTGAGAGGTCTCTCCTCCACCTCATGTCTTCCCCACATTTCCATTCCTTGTCTCACAGGCTATGTCCCTTCATGACAAAGTCACACTCTTGAAGTTGATTCGCTTGTCTCTCCTCCGGTTTTGTAAGCTGCGTCATTAAAATCCTGTCACTTGTGAATATGTGGAAAATGTTCAGTGGCATCTTGGAAGGAAAGTTGTAGTTATCCCATGTGATGGTGCTTCAGAGAAACAAGATGGCCTAACAACAAAGCCGACAGCATTGCTTATAGACCGGGTGTATCACACCATCTGTCACTTCTCGATGCCGCCGTCACACAGTACGTGACATACTGAAAAATAATTATGCTCATAGCAGACATGTGAATTAATTTTTTTGCTTGTCTCTTGTGAAGAATCATTTATTTTTTGCAGTGTAAAAGTGCACTCTAAATGTTGTAGATCAATTGACAAGTCTGAAATGAACAAATATTAACTTTTAAATGCCGGTTTTATTAGACATATATTGGTGAGTCTAAATTGACCATGCAGTCAGGTCCACAAGTAGTTGGGCAGAGAGAATTTTTTTAATTATACATCTGTATAACACCACAGTGGAGTTGAAACAAGTTGTTTTTGAAGTGTTTCACCTTTAATTCAATGGGTCTAACAAATATATCACTTTTACCATTTATGAATTATAGCCATTTTTTATACACAGCCCTTCCATTTTCAGAGAATATAGGCTGTTTTTCTATCAGGTCCTAAATTACCCACAAACCCCTGTGGTCGGTCATCCTGATGGGTAAGCCTTCATTGTTATTAGTGAATGAAGCGAGAGACAAAGTGAGAACAACTCAAATCTTCATGAATTCAAAGCATTGTAAGAGTGACATGATGGAAAAATCTCAAAGTATTGAGAATCTCTAGAAGGGATTGGTTCAGCACGTTATCTTGACAAGTTGAAGGTAATTAATGACAGTGATCCCTACGAGATCACTGAAAGAGAATGGACAAGGGACATGCCGATGCTCTCTTTCTCTCTCTCTCTCTCACCAGATACGGCTACACAATATAATATAACACAATATAATATGTACAGTACGTCAAAAATATAATTAAGGCAAAGCTTTAGACAGAACATCGATGTAGGATGATGATGATGTTCATGTCAATTGTATGTGATAAACATTGTTCAAAATTGCTTGGGTGTATGAAGGTCTCGAGATGAAGGTATTTTAAATAGACTGACACAATTTGTTAATGATAAACTATTGTAGGCTTCAATGATACATGCATTTATTTATTATTTGTTAATTTAAATGCATTTATTTACATGCATTTATTAAAAGTATTCATGAAAACAATATGTTTCATGTCGCCGACATTAATGACCATGTTATTTAGGTCCTTCAGACTTTTTTTTTAGTGAAATGGTCCTGGGGGGCATTAGCATGGCTAAAACCCTTCAAGAGCTCCCCAAGACCCCCCCGCCATTTTAAGCTTTTTTTTTTTTTTGCCTCTCACATGCCTGGAAGCTCCTCACCATCTAACCATGTCATTTAGGTCCTTCAGAATTGTTTTTCAGTAAAATGGTTCTGGGGAGCATGAACATGGCTAAAACCCTTCAGCTTCGTGGGGGG